>JAJPUD010000383.1:399872-410744 GCA_023553655.1 Myrmecobius fasciatus | reverse complement strand
TGTGTGTGTGTGTGTGTGTGTGTGTGTGTGTGTGTGTGTGTGTGTGTGTAAAAACCAAGGACATTGCTGGGGCATTTCACTACAATTCTTTCTAAAATGATACTGAAACATTAATGACTACTCTTTGGGTCCAATCATTCAACCAGTTCCAAATACATCTAACTGTACCTATCATCTAGACCACATTTCTTCATCTTGCCCACAAAAATGGCATGAAACATGTTTACTAAAATCTAGGTAACCTACATCTAAGTCATTCCCTTCATCTATCAATCTAATAACTTTGTCAACAAAAGGGTAGCTAACTATTTTGGTGCCTAGAGAAAAACAGCAGGAAAAATGAACCTGGCCCGCAAATCAGCTTAGTAATTCATGATGTGAAAATAATATAAATAGTACCTAGAACAATTTAGTTGAATATGAGGAGAGAACCCAGGGTCCAGGGCTGAGGGGGTGTGAGAAACTACAGAGGAAGAGAACACTAGAAAGCAAAAAGTCACTGTTGAGAAGACTTGAAAAGGTAGGATAAAGGGAGGTGCATCAGGATGGAGCTATGTGCCAAGGAGCTTACCTGAAGATTGATTGTGGGGATAAAGACTAAGTCATCTCCTAGTTTTCAATTCTAACAGATTAATATTATTAATTATATGTTAATCAAGCTTATTCTTTCTAAATTGATCAATACAAAAAATATGTGTTTTGCACTATCTTCTAAAAACATTTTAAATTATGTATCCTTTACATTTCAATGTCCTATAGGAACTTTATTTCTTTGTGCACTAATTATGCCTATGCTAGGACTGAAATTAATATTACAGAACCTATTCTTTATAACAGAATGTTAGCTTTCTATAACCACCACCTACTTTTTAGATGTCAACTATCTATCCCTTTCATAATTTGCCTCAATTCTGATTCTGAGTGTTGAATAATATAAGTAATATGATTATAAGTCATACATAACATTTTCAAATATAATAGTAGCTCACATTTAAAAAGCATATATAGGACTTTAAATTGACTTCTTAGTGTAATGGGAGACTGGCACAAGCACAGATCCCCAGAGTCTGCTTGACTAATGCAATGTGTCTATATATGCACCAGACCTCCATTATATATACAACTTTACAAAATAAATTGGGAAAGTATTATTTAATCTGTTTTATAAATGAAACAATTGAGGCTCAGAGAGGACGAACTTGAAGTCAGGCCTTTTAATTCCAAATATGGTGTTCTTTCCACCACAATGAAATACTTCTCAAATCACTGATCAGGGACCTGCCAAAGCACAAGCCTTAAGGCAATAATCCCATAATATCTTAGTTATATATATATATATATATATATATGCATATATATATATGATACATATATACACAAATATACACACACACATCTTAAGTATATTTAGATAAACATATAGGTGTAGGTGTAGCATCACTAAATTGATCCTACTTAGGAAAAAATATTTTGGAAAAAAAACACTAATATTTAAAATGTGAAGCTAAACAATCAAAGATGACACACAAACTAATAACTCTTTTTCAAGTTTCAGGGACCATTTTTATGAGGTATGAAAATCATGGTTCAATAAAGCCATCTTTTTCCTATTTTTGAAGTCACATTTTCTTAATGACATAAAACAACTGCAAATACCATAGTCAGAATACAATCAATTTTATTACTTTTTATATTCAATCAAAATGCCAAATGTCATTCACAATGCCATTATTCTTGAACCATGAAAATGCATTTAAATTCATTATTATTATTGCTCTTAAAGATGTTTAAAATGAACTAACTCCATCTTCTCCAGAAAATTCAATAAAATAAAAAAATGAATTTCATTCTCTATTTAGCAATTCAGAAATGGATGCATCGCTCCCTGCTGCTAATAAGGTATTAGAAACATGACTTCTATATTACTAATGCACTCATTAAATAAATTTGTTTTTTCCTTTAGTAATTACTGTAATAACAGTAACTCACACCAAAACAGTGTTTTAACACTGGCATCTTATTCTCATTTCCATATTTATTTTGCTTTACCTTTTAGGCAAATTCAAGTGATTGAAAATGAGCTAGATTACAGGTGGTATAAAACCAGAAAGAAACACCATATGGAGATCTATATGCTTTGGCACTATATCAACATGTGACAAAATCCTGGAATCCTACTTCAGCACAACTGACATACCGTCTGCATCAATTCCCTGGACTGGAAGCCTCAAACATTTCCATTTCAAACCTAGTTCTGACATACTGAGCAATAAACATAAAATGTACAGCAGTTACTTTTTCTCTTTCCAAAAAGTGAACACAGCAACCTCCAACACCCAAGAACAACAACAGATCTGTGCTATATTACAAGCTCAAGAAATTTTCATCTGAACAAAACTTAGAAATAAAGAGACTACAGGCCAGAGATTTTAGAAAATATCTTAGGCCTCATTGAAAAACTTGTTTCTTTTCCAAAATCAGTGTTGAAAACTCAGTCCCCCAACTCTAAATCCTAGGCAATTTCCACTATACCATGTTGGCAGCTAGATGAAACAGTGGACAGATCATTGGGCCTGGAGTCAGGAACAACTGAGTTCAAAAACGGCATCAGACATTTTTGGTCTATGTAACCCTCACTAAGTCACATAACCTCTATCCCTATTCCCTCAGATGTAAAATGTAGATAAAAGCATCTATCTTGGGATCACTGCATTGCTGAGAAGAGCCAAATCCATCACAGTTGATCACATAATCTTGCTATTACTTTGTACAATGCTCTCCTGGTTCTGCTCACTTCACTCAGCATCAGTTCATGTCCACTACAGTACACTTCAAAAAGAGTGAGCAAATTTATTTTGGGGAGTTTTAACTAGGTAAGACAAAAAGAGAATTGTGTTAATACTTGTAAGGGCCATGTTTCAGGTGGAAATACAGACTAATTCAAAAGAAAAGTGATTTGTTCGATGGATCTATCATTAAAAGTTTGTTTTTTAAATCTATGCGTTTAAGTTTTATTTAAATTCTGTTTAAAATGTTTTACGGAAAGAGATATGGGCCCTTTTTTGGAATGATTCTTAGAAGGGTTTATATTGGTCAGAAGTTAAATTTTCAAATGAGCTCTACCCATTGCTAGAAAGTGACAAAGGATGGTAAGCTTATGCAAATATAAAGTTTAAAAGAAAAAGAGGGAAACACCTTTGCTTTTCTTGATGACTGAATTAGGGAAATATCTCTTTCTGAAAACTGTCACAAGAGTATAGATACCTATGAAACTCTCTCCTTGGCAAAAAGTATTTAAAGGAAGTTCAGTCCTCTGGGATGACACAGCCAGCAAACTGTGGAAAGGGGCAATTATTGAGACTGCCTTCATTAGCTGAGTACCTAGAGTTGGCAGCTGAAAGGTGCTTTGGCCACTAAGCTTTCCTGATTCTATATCAGCTATAAAATCCAATCAATTTTCCCACAAAGAGATTTAGAAACTCAGGAGCACAATCCTGGTCAACATATCAAATGCAATCTAAAATGAAGAAATGGAGAATACATTTGTCAAGACACATAAAACAGAAAATTAAGTAATGGCAGAGCATTTGTTGAAACAATCATAGGGACCTGATCTTGCTATTTTATTTTATTATTTTTTTTTACTTGTCAAATTTTTATTTTTATTTTTTTAATTTTTTATTGAAACTTTTTATTTGCAAGACATATATATGGGTAATTCTTCAACATTAACCCTTACAAAGCTTTGTTACAAATTTTTCCCCCTTATTCCCCACCCCTCCCCTAGATGGCAGGAAATTCACTACATGTTAATTATGTTAAAATACTTGACAAATCGAATATATACATATATATATATACATACATATTTCCACACATCATTGTTGTGCAAGAAAAATTTTATCTACAAGAAAAAAAAGATCAGAGAAAGGAAACACAATGCAAGTAAACATCAATAGAGAGCATGAAAATGTTATGCTGTGATCCACATTTCACATCCCTCACTCTGGAACACTTCACTGAACAACTGGAACTGGTTTGAAACATTTCATTGTTGAAGAGAGCCATGTCCATCAGAACTGATCATCATATAATGTTGCTGTGTATAATGATCTCCTGGTTCTGCTCATTTCACTCAGCATCAGTTCATGCAAGTCTCTCCAGGCCTCTCTGAAATTGTCCTGCTGGTCATTTCTTACAGAACAATAATATTCCATAACATTCATATACCATAATTTGTTCAGCCATTCTCCAACTCATGGGCATCTATTCAGTTTCCAGTTTCTTGACACTACAAAAAGGGCTGCCACAAACATTCTTGCACATGTGGGGCTCTTTCCTTCCTTTAAGATTTCTTTGGGATATAAGCCCAAAAGAAACACTGCTGGGTCAAAGGGTATGCACAGATTGATAACTTTTTGAGCATAGCTCCAAATTGCTCTCCAGAATGGCTGGATCTGTTCATAGTTCCACCAACAATGTATCAGTATCCCAGTTTTCCCACATCCCCTCCAACACCCGTCACTATCTTTTCCTGTTATCTTAGCCAATCTGACAGGTGTGTAGTGGTACCTCAAAGTTATCTTAATTTGCATTTCTCTGATCAGTAGTGATTTGGGGCACCTTTTCATATGATTAGAAATAGTTTTAATTTCATCATCTGAAAACTGTTCATATCCTTTGACCATTTATCTATTGAAGAGTGGCTTGAATTCTTATAAATATGAGACAATTCTCTATATATTTTAGAAATAAGGCCTTTATCAGAACCTTTAATGTTAAGATGATTTCCCAATTTATTGCTTCCTTCCTAATCTTGACTGCATTGGTTTTGTTTGTATAAAAACTTTTTAACTTAATGTAGTCAAAATTATCTATCTGGTGTTCAATTAAGAGTTCCAGTTCTTCTTTGGACATAAATTTCTGATCTTGCTATTTAAAAAAAAATTATCAAGTAGTATTAATTCAGACTTATGGTGGATAAATTCTATTATAGTGAATTCTAATTCAAAGATCCCTACAAAAGGAGTCATCCTTTCTTACAAACTAAAATTAGTAGTCATTCAAAGAAACTTTTCCAGTGGCGAGTATCTATTAATGATATTCCAACCTGTAAGTAAATTAAGAGAATAGGAAAAGTGAACAGAATAATCTGTAATCAGGCAATATTATAAGAAAAGACTTAGGAGGAATGCATGATAATGTAACCACTCAAGATTTGCTGTCATGATTATCAACTGGAATCTTGAAAGTTAATAGAGCAATATGTCTCAGTATAGATAGGGATAGCATTTTTTTATGTTCTTGATCCTCTACCACAAGTCTTTTATAACAAACCAAAGATTTTTAACTAAAATACACATCTCTTTGACACCTTATTTATTTTTAGATTTGATTCACAAGAAAGGTTTAAGCAAGAAAAAAAAGAATGTCATTTATTTGTTTATAATTAATGGAAAGAATTAACTAACTCTATAAGCTTGGGCATGCCATTTTCTTTTGTGGGCTTCATTTACTCATTGATAAAATTTAGAGGTTTACCTGAATGACCCAAAGTTTCCATTTGCTCTAAAGATACACATTCTTTGAAAATAGACAAATAGTTAAGAAAAAAGCAAGAATAGGCCTATCTGTGCCCACCCAAAGTACCAGTCTCTGTGAAATTTAAGCACGCCAAAATTGCACAGAGATTGCACGGAGAAAAAGATGTAGGGTTCAAGACTGTGAACCAATAAACCTGACTCTACCTATCCTTGGCAACCAGATTCAAATGTTTCTGACCATCCTTCCTGGATCTATCATTGGCAAGCTTTGATCTTGGTTAAATTAAATTGCAAGATGATTGGTATTCTCCTGCTTTGATAGATTATGAACTGTGTGAGTTCATCTCTAGCATAGTAACTCAATCAAAACTCTTACTGAACTATTTCCTTATAACATGGTTTTTAGCCCTATGATCCCTTATACCAAATTGAGCTCCAAATTTTATTAAACTAGGAGCATTCTATTAGGAGATTTTTTAGTATTCATAATCAAAAATATTATAGAATATATATATTTCTCCCCCTTTTTTGTCAAGACAATTGGGATTTAGTGACTTGTCCAACTAGTATCAAGCATTTGAGGTCAAACTTGAATTCAGGTCTTTCTCTCTCCAGGGCTGGTGTTCTACCTACATCACTTAGCTGCCCTTGAATCTTCTTAGTAGTCAGTTAAAACAACAGAGTTGAATACAAAGGGGTACATTCTAAGTGTTCCACAGATAGTTGTCAAAAGAAATTGAGGAAGGCCTCAGGTGCAGATAAAAACCAAATAAAATGTATAGAGATAGATAACTTGCAATTTGCATCATTTAAAATCCATTTCAATGAAATCAAAGGCTCATTTGAGTATTTAACATTTAATCACTTTTATGATATGGATTCTCACATTCTCATCATCCCCCAAACTCCAGACCTCATCTCCCCATCTCTCCTCCTCCTTTTCCCTAGTCTGTGATAAAGAGGTAGCCTCTTGCTAAAGGGAAACACTCCACAAATGCATTTTATCTCTTCCCATTTCATCTTCTTTAGTAAACTGCTTCTTCAATAATCTTTTTCTCTTTCAAATCTTCCAACTGCTTCCCAGTGGGTTCCTTCTCAAGCCTTAGCACATGCCCAAATCTCTCCACCTTTAAAAAAATCTATTCACAAGACTCTACTATCCCCCAAAGTTTTTGTCCTGTGTCTCATCTCTATTTCTCAGGCAAATGCCTTGAAAAGGCTGCCTATACTTATTGCTTCCCCCTCCTCTCCTCTTACTCAATCATTTTCAATCTGACCTCATCACTCAAGTGAAACTCCCTCTCCAATGGTAACAGAGTTCTAATCACTCTTTCCTCTTGTATACATTCTCTCCTGCTTCTCCATCAATCAATCTCACCACTCTTCTAGGTCTCTTTTGTTGGCTCACCAGCCATATTATAATTTCCATTTATAGGTTCGGTCCTAGATTCTTTTCTATTCTTCCCCTATACTCACTCTTTTGATAACTTCATGAGTTCCTTAGGTATAACTCTCATATTCTAGGCAGATGACTCCAAGATATATATATTCAGATCCAGTCTCTCCCTGAACCTCAGTCTCACATTACCAATTGTCTCATCTATGTATATTCAAACTGAGTATCTCAAAAACAACCTAAATGCAATACATCCAAAATGGAATCATCATCTTCCTCCTAAAATCCTCACCCTATTCCAAATTTTCTTATTTTTTTGTTGTTGAAATCAACATCAACCTTCCAGTCTTTGAAGTCTGTAACCTCCGAATAATCCCAGAGTCCTCTTTTCTCCCTCACCTCACATACCCAATTAGTTGTAATATCTTGCTGTTTCTATATTTAAGCTATGATCAGATTTCTCATGGCTAATCTCTGTTCTCTACCCACACAATTGGCAGCTTTTTTTAACCCCTCATAACTTTTTGCTTTTATTATTGAAACAACCTCTAAACTTCTTAATTGGTCTCCCCAATCAAGTCTCTCCTCATTCAAGGCCATTGTACACATAGCTACCAAAGGTTATATGTAGATATGGATGGCATGATTCCCATGACCATTTAATTCCAATGGCTTTTTACTGCCTCTAGGATAAAATCTAACCTCCTCTAACTACCTGTTAGAGGTCAATACAGCCTCCCATTATTTCCCCTCCCACACAAACTCCAATCCAGCAATGCTTCTTTCCATTTCTCCCACAATGTTCTCTTCTCTCTAAATGCCTTTGAACTGGGCTATTCCACAGGACTAGGATGCAGCCTCTCTTAACCTTTGCTTCATAGCATTTCCTTCCTCAAGCTCTACCTTCTAATTGAAGCCTTTCCAGATTTCCACACTTTCTAGAGTTCTCCTCCCCAAATTTCTTTGAATTTCATTTAGTTGATATATGGTTATATTTATTCACTTTATAATAATGCTATGTACACTCTTACAGGTAGTGGTCTTTTCCCATTAGAATTTAAGTCTTTGTGACTGTCTTTTTTTCCTTGTACTTAAGAGGCACAGTGCCAGGTACACTGAAGGAAAAAAATATTTGTTGATTAATTCTACCCTTTCTCCAAGAAGTTGGGCTGAGATTTTTGTGCCTGTCTCAGTTTCCCTCAGTTGCAGTATCAGTCTCCCTTAATTGCTGTTTCATTCTCCCTTAATTGCTCTGTCCCAGAATAGAAATCCCCACTTCCTGACCTTCACAAATAATTGGACTCACATTTCAAAGTAATCATGAAACCTCCAGATGGTCAGCCTCGACCTACCTCTTATCTGTGACCCAGACGAAGTAATCTGCTTTGGCAAGGCTCCTCACTCCCTAACCGGTCAGAACTGAATTTATGGTTTCCTTGGACACCAGATGTGCTCAGCTGTTCCCATGAGTTCTTTGTCTCCCTGAGCTATAGGAACCCTATATAATGTTTGAAGTTCCTTGATGACATCACTGTGTACTTTGTACTCAGTCGGCTAACATTGCTGTGTGTCAGTCTCCGGCCTGGCCTGGGTGCTTTGAGACATGAGTCCCACCAGTCCTGATCCATAGCTATGGATTCTGAACTCTCAATTAACATCAATAAAGCATTACCTAATTTCCATGTGTGATACTGCCTCAGTTTCTCCCTGAGCATTACAAGATAATCAACATGCCAAGAACAGCTGGGGTGAAGTTAGAATTTTAAAATCTCACCTTTAGAAAAATCCCAAGAAGCTTATGATCCCCAAATCTGGTGAATTTTAAAGACTGGTCTCTGCTTTTAAGGCAGCAAGAGAGCTGCATGGCATAATGGAAAGAAGCAGGATTTAGGGATTTAGGTTAAAAATCTGGTTCTACAAAGAACTAGAACATTATCATTTTTATTAAATAATTTTACTTCTCTCAGATTCAGTTTCCTTGTCTTTAAAATAAGATCAGGTGAGTGCTAAGATAACTGATTATGTGATTCTATGCATAAATGACATCGATCCTGATGTCATTTATGTCATGAATTGACAAGCTCTCTTGACAAATGGCAAAATCAGAACACAGTACTTTTTAAATTTTAAAAAAATTGGACTGACATTTTCATTTATGAGGCAAAATGCAGAAAAGTAGTAAAATATTTTTTCTCATAAAAATCAGATTTCTTTTCTTGCCAAGAGAATATTTGGTCAAGTGATGTTAGTTGGATAACTGAGGCAGAAAATGAAACATCTTTGATCACAAGGTTTTTTTGTTTTTAATTCATGTAAAGTCAAATTATTTTGAAGAGTAAAAGTATGATGGGGTGAAGTGTGAAATGTTATATTAAAGGAGGTATGGCTGTGTGCTCAATAGTTTAGTTTTTAAGGAAATAATGGAAAGATATGCTATAGTTCAAAAGTATTTTTTAAAAAACACATTTGCTAACATGTACAAATCATGTGGAAAATATTAACAGTGAATGAATTTTTAAAATTGATCTTAGTACACATTTAAACTAAATGTAGATTCAACAGTTTAAAATGAAAGAGTTATATAGAGAACAAGGACATTTTATATATCTTTATTCTCAGTTTCTGCTTCTCTCTCCCTACCCCCCCTTTGCCTCCTTTTTTTCCTCCTTCCCTTCCTCCCGCCCCCTCCCTCCCTTCTTCCTCCATATTAATTATTTATATATATATATATATATATATGCATATATATATATATATATATACACACATAAATGCCTATTAGAATTTAATCTCCTTGAGGGAAAGAACTTTTTGTCTTTCTTTATATCCCTGGAATCTAGCAGAATGATTGATCTATTTATTCACAGAAATACATTACTGAAGTCGGTTAGGACTAGAGATGGAGATCAACTAATCAAGTAGCAAATATTAGGAATAACAGTCCAAGTGTTACACTGGTATCCATGTAACATTTTAAAAGATCTCCACAGAATACTTACAGAAAGATTCTGGCCGGAAATACAAAAGATGAAAAGACTCAAACACTATCTTCCACATGAAGCCATTTTTCCAATCTCCCTATTTACCAGTACCTTCCTTCCAAATTACCTGGTATTTTGTCCCCAATAGAATAACAGAAGGGAGAGACTGCTTTCTTTGTTTTATAACCCTCCTACTAATGATAGTCACCTAGGTGGCACAGTGGATAGAGCACAGGACCTAGAGACAGGAAGATTTATCATACTGAGTTCAAATCTGCCCTCAAATTCTTACTAGCTATGACCCTGAGCAATCTACTTACCCTATTTGCACCAATTTCTTCATCTGTAAAATAAAGAGGACAAGGAAATGGTAAACTATTCCAGTATCTCTGCCAAGAAAACTCCAAATGGGATCACAAAGAATCGAACATGACTAAAAAAACAACTTAACAGGTACACACACAATACAAGTACTTGCACAGTATTTGGCACATACCAGGCACTTAATAAATGTCTATTAACTGAATGCAGGATGCTGTCATTGATGAGATCAATATTCATTGAAACAGTATTCATATAGATATGCTTCACTTAATGATAATCCTCTGATATCTAGAACATATCTGAGAATCAAAGCAAACATTAAAAAACAGACCTGTGGAATCCAAAAGAAGACAATCCAAGTCTATGAAACAGAGAACATATATTTTATAAAAAGTAAAATTTCTCTTTAGGTACTTAATGAGAACTCTCACAAGCTAATTGCCTAACTTTTAATAAACTTAGACTGTACAACCTTGGTCTGTACAGATTAAAGTAAACATTTTTGGGGAGTGGTTGGGCAGAGGCATGTGGCTAATCAAGAGAAGAAGTAATGGCTGACTTCAAAGAGAAGAAAGAAAGGAAAGAACAAAGAGAAAGAGGGAGGGAAGGAGAGAAGAGAGGAAAAAAA
>JAJPUD010000383.1:351013-391969 GCA_023553655.1 Myrmecobius fasciatus | reverse complement strand
AATGTACCACATGGGAAGAAACAAGCATTAAGCTTTGGTGCATGGAGAGAAGATGGATATGTCAGGACAAAGAAGTGGTCATTTCCAGGACCGAGAGAGACAACCCATATCATCAGGCATCCCAGCTTCTGGGCATGAAGGAGACCAAAAAGGAGAAGGTTAAAAACCCCCTCAGAGTTTGCACCACATTGAATGACTCGATAAGATGAAGATGTAGACAATTCATCCTAAATGCTATTTAACTCTCTTTTTTTTTCTTCTTCTTTTTTTTTTTTTTTTTTTTTGCTGAGGCAATTGGGGTTAAAGTGACTTGCCCAGGGTCACACAGCTGTTACGTGTCTGAGACCAGATTTGAACTCAGGTCCTCCTGACTTCAGGCCTGGTGCTCTATCCACTGCGCCACCTAGCTGCCCCAATGCTATTTAACTCTCAAGACATCTTCAGTTTCTTAAGGCTGGACAGTAAGAGGGAGGAAGACAATAAGTACAAAGAAAAATGAATACAAAATAGAAATCATACAAAGAAATTTCTAGAAGATCATTAACAATTGAGGGAACAAGGAAAAGACTTTCTTATAAGAAAAAGAAAATTAAATGAACCTTCAAGGGAATAAAGGGTTAAAAGGAGTAGAAGGGAAGAGATAGAACATTCTGGATATTAGGGATGACCTATAAAAAAGAAAATGAAATGCTAGATTTTGGGGCCCCCACAAAGTCTCCCTAAGGAATTCTAGATAAACATGAAACTCAAATCTCAAAGGTATGAAGCACCACTCTGCCTCAGCTGACCTGTCCAGCAGGTCATCAACGTGGGTCAGCGAGCAGGACATAAGCCGGGGGAGCAGAGCTCGTAAGGCCGAATGGCCTGGGGAGACACAGAGGTCTGGGGACAGGATCGCAGAGAGGAAGGAGACAACTCTAGGTTATGGTAGACTATGTCTCGAGTTTATTGAGTTTGCACAGAGTATATATAGGCAGATAATCACAATGCCAGGTATGCAGTAAAAGTATATTGAGCAAGAAGACAGATGGGGCAAATACTTTTGTGACATTTCGAAATGAAGGGTAGGGGTCAGGTGTCAAAGGTTAGGGGCCCCAAGGATAGAGTAGAACAATGATATCTTGTGGTTTCCTGAGGCGTGTCGTTCTGCATGCCTGTGCTGGAATGTGCAGTGGTTATCTTCAGAGACTCAGATTTTTGTGTCAGGGGGGAAGGGGAAAGGTTAAAAGGGTCATGGTTTTAGGGTTCAGTCTCTGGCACTCAGCCTCAAACAATCTCTCTAGTAAAATAATTTAAAATGGTATTTAAGTAGAGTCTAAGACTGTGTAGGAAATGACAGTCACTTAAGGCCCAGAGCAGATCTCCCACATCACTGATCATCTGAGACAACAAATGCCAAGTGACACCATTAAGAATCCATTAAATCTTAAAGACACCTTAATAAAAGAGGTAGAGGAGGAAACTTGGCCAAAGTAGGAAATTTGTAAATCTGAATATAAGAGCACCATTAGAATAGTAGAAGAGAGAAACAAGTATGTTAGTAATGTTACTGGGTGCATACAATAGATCACCTAATCATGTGAAGACTACAAATGATGCCCTGTTAATAGGGATAACAAAAATGTAACAGAAACAAGATATTGGAGGGGATGGGAAGATTACTTTCCATCTACTGGCATATTAATAACTTTAAAAGTAAAGTATGACTTGTTACCAATTTCTTTAAGCAACATAGTGAGTTCCTATACAAATTCCAAAATTTATAAGTGGACAAATAAGCTGATGTGGAAGCAATAGAGAACTCCTTTTTTGCTTATTTCTTCTCCAGAGAAATGGTCTTAAAAATATAGAGTATATAGAACAAAGAAAGATCTGCTTTCCAAGATGAGAGCCCATAAAATTTTAAATTATATCACAGGATTATTAATGGAATTTAAATATGTGATGCCAGATCTGGAGTTCAATAACCTTTAAGAAAATGTGGAAACTGAGGTCAATGAAGATAGGAAATTGATCACTGTTATACTAATTTACAAAAAGGAAAAAAAATAGACTATAAAAACTACAAATGAGTATATCTGATATCAATCCCTAGAAAAATTCTGTAACAGATGGTATGTGAATATTCAGGGGAAAAAAAGTGATCACAAAGAGTCAACATGTGTTCACAAAGAATAAGCCATGCCAAACTCATCTCATTTCCCTTTTTGATAGGTTAAACTAGGTTAGTAGAGAATTATTGCTTGATTTCAGTAAAGCAAATGACAAAGATTCACATTACAGTTTTGTGGCTAAAATAGTAAAGCATTAATTGTATAATACTTTTTTTTTTTTTTTTTTTTGCTGAGGCAATTAGGGTTAAGCGACTTGCCCAGGGTCACACAGCTAGGGAATGTTAAGTGTCTGAGACCAGATTTGAACCCAGGTCCTCCTGACTTCAGGGCTGGTGCTCTATCCACTGCACCACCTAGCTGCCCCAATTGTATAATACTTTTAAGGAGATTCATAACTGGTTGAAAAACTCAGGCCCCCACATGTGCAAGAATGTTTGTGGCAGCCCTTTTTGTAGTGGCTAGAAACTGGAAATTGAATAGATGCCCTTCAATTGGAGAATGGCTGAATAAATTATGGTATATGAACATTATGGAATATTATTGTTCTGTAAGAAATGACCAGCAAGATGATTTCAGAGAGGCCTGGAGAGACTTACATGAACTGATGCTGAGTGAAATGAGCAGAACCAGGAGATCATTATACACGGCAACAACAGTACTATATGACAATTAATTCTGATGGACATGGCTCTCTTCAACAATGATATGTTTCAAACCACCTCCAATTGTTCACTGAAGAAAGCCATATACACCCAGAGAGAGGGATGTGAAATGTGGACCACAACATAACATTCTCATACTCCTTGATTGATGTTTGCTTACATTGTGTTTCCTTTATCTGATATATTGTTTTTGTAGATAAGATTTTTCTTGCACAACAATGATAAGTTTGGAAATATGTATACATATATTCGATTTGCCAATATTTTAACATAATTAACATGTAGTGGATATCCTGCCATCTAGGGAAGGGGTGGGGAAGTTGGGGGGAAAAATTTGTAACGGAAAGCTATGTAAGGGTTATTGTTGAAGAATTACCCACACATATGTTATGCAAATAAAATAAAATTAAAAAAAAAAAGAAAAACTCAGGCCCAAGAGTCTTGACTAATGATATAACACCGTAGTAAATAAAAGAATCAAAATCATCTCAAAGTATTACAATATTAAGTAGGAATACATAAGATGAATTGTAATATATATAAATAAGGTCTTAAACAAATTTAATAATCAAGTATATTAGATACACCTGGCTTTATACATAAGTTATTGGGGGTGGAGGGAACTTTTGCTGTTCACGCTCTGTGACTTAGAGATTCAATGCTGGGAGTATTCCCCAAAGTCAAAAACAGTAAGAAAGGTCTTTGTTTAACATATATACAACAAAATATCAACATCAGAACTTTAAAAACTAAATTTTTACTGAAAATTTCCGTATTCACTATTCCAGACAGCTTATTCCTTATAATAAAGTATAAAAAAGAGGGATGGGGGAAAAAAACCAATTCAGCAAAACTGACCAATATGTTGAAAACATTTGATACTATCAGCAGAATGCTATAATATTCATAGTTCCTCTCACCTTTAAGAATAAGGTGTAGAAGGGGACAGGGTAAAAGGAAAAAGAGTAGAATAAAGGAGGGAGGAGAGAGGAAATAGGATGAAGTAATATAGTTAATAAAAGTAACTGTAAAAATAATTTTGAAGCAAGTTTCTCTGCTAAAGGCCTCATTTCTGAAACATACAGAGAATTGAGTCAAATTTATAAGAAGAACCATTCCCCAATTAATAAATGATTAAATGAACAGTTTTCAGATGAAGTAATAAAAGCTATCTATACCCATAAGGAAAAAAAAATACTTTAAATCCCTAAAGATTGGAGAAATGCAATTTCAAACAATTTTAAGGTACTACCTTATGCCTATCAGATTGGCTAATAGGACAGAAAAGGAAAATGATAGAGACATTAATGCATTGTTGGTGAAACTGTAAACTGATTCAATTATTCTATACAGCAAAGAATCTTAGATTTTGACTGTATAACTCAATGTGGGGAGAGGGTGTGACAAAAATTTGTCCATGGTAAAAGGCTTCTGAATACAACAACAAATTGATTCAAAATCAAATGTATAATGAATCTAAGGTGTTTCTAGCTGCTCTTCCTTGTGTTGCATGCTTGACTTGGAAATTCTTACGATTTCTGGCAAAGTTCTGGAGAACTTTTACTACTTTTGCACACTCCCTGGGACACTAAAGGAGGTGAGATACTATAAGATCAGGAATTTTAAGATGACAAAGATGGGACAATTCTCCTATTCCTAAGGATTCTCTCTTAGGCTGTCTTTTAAAACACACACACACACACACACACACACACACACACGAAAATATGGTCTAGAAAATCTTAAAATCAAGAAACTTATTTTCTTTTGCAATACTGCCTGACCTCAATAAGGGGTAACCAGGGAAAAATGGCCCATTAATGGATCCACTCACTATAATACTATCTGTAACTTGTTGTTTTGTTGTAGACAAGGCAAGTGGACTGAAGTTCCCTATGTCCAAGCCTTTATGGTCTTGTCCCAATATCCTAAATTAAGATAGCACTGCAGGATACCAATCTCCTAGATGACCCCCTCCTTTCCACTCCTGCAGGGACATGAGATTCCCACTCTGCCCACCCCATGCAGTCCTTCTCAGGAGACCTATGAATCTCTTTCAGGACCACCTCTTTATCAAGATCGGGACATTATGATAAAAGTACAGCTTCTATGGAAAATACAGCAATAATTTTAAGGTCCCCTGACCTTAGAGTGCTTATGTTCTAACAATCTGTCAATGATTCTTAAGTTTTCAGGTCTTAGGATAGTTCTACAAACACTGCTGACAGTCAGATACACAATCTGCTGGTCAGTGATACATACATTCCTGAGACAATAGTGAATAGACAGACCACTCCTCAGTTTTACCTCTAGGCCATAAAATAAGCATATCAATGATATAAAGAACTGGATAAATTTGTCTTCTTGCTCCTGGTTCTTTGCTAAATTGTTTTAGAACTTAGCCTGCTTCAACTGGCATTACAATTACAATAAACTTTGCCCCTTGGAGATGGGTTCAAGCCTGCAAATTCTTTTGAGACACTTCACAACAATGGTCTGTGACCCCAACCTTTGGGAATCTCTTTCCCAACTTCAGCACTTGCAATATTTCTTCAATCACCTACCCACCTCTAGAGCTGAAAGCTCCCAGCCCCCACTCCTCAGTCCTTTCCATACAAGGGGCAGGACCCCTTTTTCTCTCCCTCAGGACTCTGATTCAGCCATCCCTTCTAAATTCTGCCCATTGAAAAAAGTAGCAGACTTTGGGGGTGTAGCACTCAGAGTGCATGAACCTTTTTTCAATGTCAAACTTTTCCTAGATTAAGGAAAACCTTGAATGTTACTCTGAGGACCCCACTAAATATATTAAGAACTTTAAAGGCATCTCCCTCCAATTTGATCTTTCCTGGGGAGATGTTAATATCATTATCTCTTGCTGTTGTATCATAGAGAAGAAAAAGAGAATCTGGGATCTAGCACAGAAGTTTGGGGATGATTCGGCTGTAGCCTCCTTGCTTGGTAGATACCCATCAGGGGCTATTGTTGTCCTAGTCTCAGGCCCCAGGTGGGATTACCAGGAGGGAAGCAGTGTGCTTCATGTCACATGGTTTTATGGTTTATAAATAGAACTGAGGAGCAGCCTGATAAGCATCTCATAATTGTCTTAGAAACTTCACTATTAGTAACAAATTGTTATCTGGCAGCCAGTACTCTCTGTGGAACTACAGCATTCCCAAAGCCAGGTGGCCTTAGGGTTACTGCCATATTTCCCCTTGAAACTGCATCCTGTCAGCATCACTGGATTTCATTGCAGCCTTGGTTCTGAACACACAACACATTTTGCATTTTGCAATGCACAATCATTGCCTAAAACATCTCAGGTCAGATGAAAAGCTATATTAATAAGCAAAGTAAATAGAGCAAGGTAAAAGGTAGATGAACTGATGATTACAATACCTAATAATAAGAAAAAGAAACTGGGCTCCCATGAAGAAGGGTAACTCCAGAATCTTGAAAACAAATAATATATACTATTATAATACTGTAAAAAGAACATTTAAATTAAGCCAAAGGCTATGTAATTGGAAGGATGAATTTTAAAAGTAGAGATGAGGAGAAGGGATTGTCATTGTGGAGCATTGCATTTCTTGTTGGAGGTGATTACTGAATTATTCTTTGTGGTGGTTATTCTTTTTCAGAGGAAGGCTTGAGATGAGGAGGGTTAGAAGATTGGCAAAAAAAAATAAATGAAAGAAGAAACATAAAAATTTATGAAAACATTTAAAAATCCCTATTTTTTTAATCACAAACAATATTCATTCAAAGAATAATTAGTTATTATTGTGCTAAGTAAGCTGATGCCATTTTAAGCTACTTGCTATAGAGTCCAAATCATAAATAATAATTCCCTTGGAATTCTGCTCTAAGACCAGATATGTGTAAATGACAAAACACTGATTAAACATTTATTCTAAGCCAAGTAGGTGCTAAACTGGGGGAAGGGACATACAAAAGTCAATTCCTACCCTTAAAGAGCTTCTATTCTAAAAGAGGGAGACAATACATAAAAGGGATCTGTGGTTAGGAAGGAGCATTTGTGTTTGAAATGTTATAAGGTGAGTGGAATTCATAGGGGAACAAGTTATGGGAGCAATAAGAATTTTAATTATAAGGGCAGGGTGACTGTTGGGGAAATGGATGGAAGTTATTGACTATAGCTCATGCTTAGATATAATGAGTAAATGAGACAACATCAATCAGGACAGCAGGAACAAAATGCAGGAGGTACAGATATGAAAGGGCTAAGTACTCCACAGATAGGTTTATCATTTATATGGCTAATCAGCTAGTAGGGAAATAGCAAGGGAGTTTAGTACTGTACATGTGAAGTATTATATTCAAAAGATTGAATCTTATTTTAATAGACACAAAATGTTCAGGGGTATAAAAATAACGGAATGATTGAAGTACCTAGAGATTCTCAAAGGGAGAAAAAACTCAGGAAGATATGGCAAATATCTTTAAATATTTGAAGAAAAATTGTATAAAAGTAGAACAGTTGTTCCAAGGTGGCTGTAGAATAGTATTTCTCTTAACAGTCACAAAATATAGCTATGTTCTAAGTGCAACCTCAAAGTCACAAATTCAGAATTCCATTTGACAATACCACAGATCCTTGTGGATTTAGACAAATATCAATAAAGACTATTCACAGTAATGACTTGGGAATAAGACAAAGGCTTATGAAACAAATTATATGGCAGAACTGAGGATATTTTAGTACCCTTCTGTCATCTCCTCTCAAGAGGTTTAAGGAACATTCCTTCTAGAAAGAAAAAGGAGAAGTGAAAATGAAGTGAAAGATTTATATGGATCCCAAAAGGGGTCTAGAAGCAAGAATGGGTTGTGTCGTGTAACTTAGTAAGGGCCTGTCTCTTCTCAATTTCAGCCTCACGTGTATAGATCACTTCCTGATACCATGCAACTCACTATATATTGGAGACACAAAAAGATTATGAATTACAAATGTTCAGCATTCATTTATACATAATTCTCTTTGCCTAAATTGGAATGACCTCCATTCTACTGATCTTTACTACTCATCTACATTCTTGATAAATCCATTTCTGGTAACTACTAATTTATTAATATTAAAATATTATATAATTATTAATAATTAAATTATTAAGCACTTGGACCCAAAGAATTTAGATCTGCCCAAAGTTACAGAATGAACTAGGAGAAAAGAAACAAATTTTCCCAATATATAGCAGGAATATGATTAGTAAAAACTTTGAAATTTACAAAGCATTTTCTTTATCCTTATGGAATACTGTATCACTTCAATAATAATAATAATAACTAACATTTCTACAGCACTTAACTATGCACAAAGTGCTATACTAAACACAATTATTAACTTCTTTGATCATTGCAACAATATTGGGAGGCAGGTGCTATTACTATCCATGTTTTGCAAATGAAGAATAATGAAGGACAGAGGTGCCTTGTACACAGCCACAGAGTTAGTATAAGGATGAGAAGACAAGTTTCTCACAGAGGTTCTCTATACCGAAAGGCTAGCACCCACTTTCTACCCCACCAGACCGTATTTCACACACCAGGCTTTGGTCTCCACAATTAGGGATCTAGGGGAAAAAAGATTTTGGGGGTCCTGAAATGAATGCAATGGGGTTACCACAAAGTAACAATCATCTGGTACATTTCCTAAGATTTTAGTATTTTACATCTCAATATCTAGCATCTGACACAGTCATCTGACACTCTGTTGGGACAAAAAGTAAACACACTGTCTTTATTTGCAGGTCTGTGATCATTGATAAGATACCTTCAATTTCTGTTGATTTGGATCTTTGTTTGATAATGTCTGATTGCCTTTTAACACTGACATAACACAAGTTTTGTCTGTGTGTATGTATATGTAGGAGTGTGTTTACATGTTAGTATAATTCAATGCAGCTAAGTTTAAGTGCAGAGAAAATAAGGCTCAGACTTTAATTAAGGCCTGCATTATACGATCGGTCCCCATCACAAGCCTGGCTGATGAGTAGCTATTTGGCCACACACAGAGATGTGATTTCCATCCACTTTGCTAATCAGCAAGTTCAGATTTTCTGTTAATGTGACATTGATGAACAGGAATGATGTTAATGTGACATTGAAAAACAAGATTGACAGCTCAGGGTTGATTAAAATTAGCCAAGGTTTTTCAACTGAGGACAAAATGAAGGGGCTTTGAAAACAACCAGGTCAAACTTGTACATCTGAAACAGAGAGAAAACAAGAAAAACATATGTTTCCTGATGATCTACGAACTCAAGCAATTAAAAAACCCAATATATGCTGCTAGAGGACATAGTTCAATATATACATTCAGCTACTAATCAAGACTTACAAAGAATCACAGTCAGCAGCAAAGGCATGAATATATAAACTTCTGGGCAAAGCATTTAACGTCTAAGACTTCTATTTTAAAAATGCTTAGAAATATTATAAACACAAAGTAAAGATCCTTCCGAGCTGTGAGGGGTTGCAGTGATATAAGACAAGTGAAGGTTTCAAGGACACACAAAATAGGCCAAAATGATATTTTCTCATTAAAGTATTTCTAAGAGCTGAGGGGTCTCTGTGTGTATACATGTGCACACATCATGGGCATGTTCTCACAAGCTCATAATGATTGGAACTATCATAACAAATTATTTTCCTCAGGACTTAAATCAGAGGGGCCAAGATAGCTACCCATAGGACACCAGAGGAATCACTAAGTAGAACATAAAATGTGTAATCAATAAAAAGAGAAAAACAAATTTCATGGCTGCTTTTCCAGCCTAGTCTTCCTTACTCCTGCCAATACAATGAGGGTTTCCCTGAGGTCCAACTCCAAACAGAAGGGGCACCATCCTAAAATTAGTTCCATTACATTGCCCTCTTTATGAGACACACATGCAAAGGGGTTGAAACAAATGCTAGCCACAACTTCCTCGATTTTCCAGGCTATACCAACCACCAGGCCTACTCTATACAAAGTTGCATGAATCATGGCACTGCCCAAGTATAACATAAGAATACATGCTTCATGCTCAATATTAGATGGTAATTTTTTTTTACCAGATTTTTACTGCTGACCACATTAAACTGAATTCCCAAAAACAGTTTCACTTAAATCTTGCCATAAGGCATCAGATGCTAAATCATACCAAAGAGAAGCATAGGAAAAGTGTTAATACTCAACATCTACATTATCTAGCCATAGACAATGATCATTTTGGCACTGTGCAACAAAAGCTATTTAAGCTGAAAAATCCATAAGAAAAATATATTAAACAAAAAAATGAAGAAATTAATATTTTGCCAGAAATGTATGAGTATAAGCCATAATATAAGCCTTCACTCATAATTCACTTATAATTTCTTGAACATCTTGAAATCCGATGAAGTCCAGCCTCTGATGTCTCATTGTGGTATTCAAATGATTCTAGATTTCAGCATAAGCTCTATCTAGCAAGTACTATCAAGCTGTAAAGACTTCAAATATGGGTCCAATAACAAACTATGTACCTGTCATCCACAAAGCAAGTAATGGCATTCTCAGGTTGGATGCCCAGTGGTGAATTTTTCTGGTCACAGAAATTCATGAATCCAATCTGATGATATATCTCTATCCCAAAAGTGTTGAAGTACACCATTAAAGCTAACAAAAATATCCCACTGTGGCACCTCAAATGACACTTACTTTCTAAATACCAGGAAGGTAGATAAAAAAGAGTGAAATTTCTAAGCATTCTTAACAAAAAAGGACAAGAGAAATAAGAAAATAGGATTTCTAACATTGTGTTCTATAATCAGATGAAGAAAGTCAATCAGTAGAAGTAGATCTTCAATCATTGCATTCCAAGAGGCAATTACTTTCAAGGCTGTTTCTGGGTTATGCTCAATTCATGTAATTCTTACCCCAAAATTTCAAAACGTACTTACAGAGGCTCTTTTTAGCAACAAAGTGAGGGAGCACGCACTTCAACCTTCAACTGTTAACAATCCTTATTCCTTGGTAAATAGTCTTTTTTTTTTTCACTTATAACACAATTTTGTTAATTATCTATTATTAAAATGCCTTCTCAAAAATGAATTTACATCTGAATTATCTCATTACTTCTGAACAAGTCAATTATCAACTCTACAGAACAAAATAATTATATAGCTATAACTGTCCTTCTCAGGTTTTGATTTAGGTAGTTTTTAACTTGTGACTTGGAAAATATTGACTACCACAACCAAAATCCCATACACTTTTTTTTTTAACAAATAAACCCACTTATCAAAATCAGTAGCAAAACAAAAATCAGGGAGTAAATATGAGAATATATGCTAGACAATACAGAGTGAATGAGCTTTCTTACTGGAAGTGAGATAATCATGTTTAACGAAGAATTCTAGATCTCATCCAAGAGGAAACTCCCTGATCCTACAGCAAAGCTTTGTTTTTTTTTTTTTTAATTAAAGCTTTTTATTTTAAAAAAATAAGCATAATCCCATATACTTTTAGAAGAGAAACATTAGTTTCTTATTTTATTTTAGCAATCAGGCTACCAAAATTCACGTTATTCTAATTACAAAAAAAATTGGAGAGCTATTCAAAATATGGAAAAATATTAAAATAGTTTAGTTAGAAATATTATGAGGTTCATGGAGGAACCAGAAAAGATGAAAGTTTTAAAAACATTCATCAGATAACTGATAGTTTAACTTAGATTCTCTTATAGTTGAAACATCACAGCCACATTCCCTTCAGCCATGGCTGAAGCCAGAATCTGGGTCTTGAGACACCACAAAACTCTGTGAATGTAGCAATACCTTTAAAAAAAAAATCTAAAATGCTGATGACTTCTTTGGTTCTTATGTTCTGGGCTGCTTCTCACAAACCAGGAAAATCTAAGATGCTGAACTTTTTAAAAGTACAGCAAGTTTTGCTCAATTTATAAGAAAAAGTTAAATATTCCAAAGGAAATTCAGTTATTAAATAGAAATTACTATCTAAATACAGTTTTGAAAATTTAATATGCCAAAAATGATCATTTTTTTCTTTAATTCTGGTTATATAAAATCTATTTCTAAACTATACTTCAACTTTTCTCAAGTTTCTATGTTTTCTATGAACTCAATTTCTAAGAGAAGCAGTGGGGCATAACAAATTGAAGAAAACTGGCCTTCAAACCAGGAAGACCAACACTGTGGTTCTTCCTCAGATAGATAATGGAACAAGATACTAAAGTTTTCCATTGCGCCAATCCATGATGTGAAACAAACACCCAATTATATACATAAAGAGCTTTGTAGGACACTTTTAATTAGTTTTAAAATGTTATCCATGTCTTAATGTACTTTTATTTGTTTTGTTTTTTTTTAAGCAACATTTTTGTTTTCAAACTCTATACTTCTGTGGAGTTTCCCTAATGATTCCTTCAGCTTTCATTTCCTGAGGCTTGTTTTAACCTGTCTCATTTTTATTGAAGGAAAGAGGGAAGGGGTGGAATATGAAAGCGTGTTTTCTACATAAGTTTTAATATATGCCAGGAGGAGAAAAAGAAGGTGGTAAGATGGGGAAGAAAGGTTAAGGAAAAGCTGGATCCAGTTGAGGAAATGAAATTATTCTGTGGTATGTGTAAGGCATGTTTTTAGTCGAGAAAAGGAGAAGAAAGATAAAATCTCTGATAATTTTGAAGCACAAGGGACTGGGAAGAAAGAGAAAAGGCTTTTATGGGTGTCTTGGCTAATCTTTGGCCAGAAAGAGAGCTGCTTTTATTTCAGTAGAGTTCCTATTTGCACTGGCACAAAGGTGAAATGGGAGAGATCATATTGGGGAAGAAGAAGACACAGAAAACAAACTGCAAGGGCTCCTAGATGGAACCAGATGTTATGTCCCTTTCTCATAAAAGAAACAGGCTGGATCTTTGGGCATATATATGAGGTAACAGTGATACACTGAGGTAGTGCCACAGAAGACTTTTGTACTAAACTTAGAGAACTCTGAAAGTTCTTAGTTCCCCAGGATCACATCACAGGTTCTCCCAAGAACAGCTACACTGATAGCTGGAGACATTCCTTTGGATGAATAGTCTCATCAGTCTCAGTTGCCTAAAATATTGGTAAGTAGTTAACAATGATGTGTCCTTAGCATGAACCCCAAGACATTTTATTGATGACTAAAAGTGTATAATTCTTGGAATGTTGTTTTCTATATTTAAAACTTAATTTACAAAATAAGAGGGATAACACTGTTTTAGTAAAGAGAGAGCTCATCTCACAGCCAGAGAGACCTGTGTTGGAGTCTCACTTCAGCTACATACTGCTGAATGACCCTGTCTCCATCCTCTTCCCCTTCTAATCTCTCAAAGACAGAAGAAACATCCAAGGTTTTTAGTAGTAGTAGGCCTCATCAGAAATCTTTAGTATATAAGTTGAATGATTAAAAAAAAAAATTGGTAACAGTCATGGATTCCAGTGATAAGCCAAAATAAGCAAATGTCATTTTAAAATGCATTACAGATACTACCCAATGACCCTTAGAACCCTTTTTTATAATAAAATGTCAAAAAAATTAATTAGCAAGAAAATGAATGAAATAATAAATTAGAAGAGGAACTTTTCCTTCTAAGAGTTTGAGCGTGGGAAAAAAAAATCTTCAAATTAAGTGATTAAAGAAGAAAGTTTGAAACTCTACTTTTTGTTCAGGTTAGGGAAAACTACTTAATGATGAGCCCAACAAACTATATAGTTACTAGTACAGTGACACATTTCAGCACCAGAATTAAGAATTTTTTAGTTGAAAAGTCTTAAGTGAGAGATTTGCCACATGTGTTTCATTTGTACATTCAGAATCCGATAGGCCACCTAAGAAGATTTAAATATCCTTCTTTTTCAGGCTGGCTAAAACTATAGGAAAACACAACTACAAAATGGACCTACAAACCAAAAATCCTATCACCAGTCTGGAACACCTGAGTATACTGCCGTCTGGTCTCAGTCATACCTCCTAAACATTTAAGATGTTAGTCCATAATTCTTACCTAAGAAAGAGGGCTCCTTCTAGTTCTAGATATGACATTCAGGTTAATCAAATAAGCATTATTTATCACTGAACTCAAAAATGAACTCATGAGGTAAATGAATCATCATTACTATTAAAAACAAGCATATATGAATATAAGCATATGTATATATTTATATATGTATATAATAAATCATATAAAGATTTGTTTTATCAGCTTATGTTTGACATACTGTTTTCTCTTTTTTTAATGACCTAATATTTATTTTTAAATTTTTTTGTTTGATATACTGTTAAGAAAGAAAGGCAAATAAGGATGAACAGCATACTTCTAATTCTTTTTTTTTCCTCCCTAAAAACAGGAAGAGAGAACTCTCAATTGTTTTTAGAAATGAACTCCAAAAATATGTTTGTCATGGGAATTCTGATAACTGTTTTATAATTCTTTATGGCTATAAGTCAAAATATAGAAGGCATCAGACTATCTTTAAGCTAATCCATTTTTCTATAATAAGATTTTATTCAGTTTTATTTATCAAAGATAACAGTATTAAGGGAGTTTTGTTCTCCCTAAATCTACCTTTGACTCCCATGCTTTCTTGTGGTTCCCCTAATCAATACACGTTAGCTAAATACCTACAATGGGCTAGACTCTCTGATCAGCACCAAAATATACAGAGAAACTCAATAGTTCTGTTTCCAAGGAGCTTAACCTTCTGCTATAGAAGGGACAGACTTCAAGTAAATGCCAATCACTGTCATAATTTTATTTGGTAAAGGGAGTTTCTAAACTAGGTATTCCCCACACTGAGGAAATCACTGGTGATCCTTCAAACATTTGAAAATTCAAAACCAATTCTGATATTTGTATGTTGGCACTGGTGACATTTTGTAATCCTTCCTTATTAGAAGCTATATTTTATATTTATAATATTGTAACATTGTAAAGAAAAATAACTCTGAAAGGCTTGGGAATTCTGTTTAATGTTATGAATAACCACAGTTCCAAAGGACCCAAAACTAAACAGGCTGTCCAGAGACTAAGGGTGCTGATTGGGACATGTTTTTAGACAGTCCAATATAGGAATTAGTCATGTAGATTATGCATATTTTTAAATTTTTTCTATTTCTTTTTTTAATGGAGTAGAGGTGGGAAGAAGATAAAATATTTTTATAAAGAAAACAAATGAAATTTTAAAAAACCTGATAGTGGATCTGCCATTTCTTTCAGGAATTATAATGATAAGAAAAAGAATAAAAACACAACAATTACTACAACACATTTTGCCAGGGGAAAAAAAAAAGCTTGTTTTTTTTTTTTTAAATGTAGCATCTTTCCTTGTACTATAATCACCCCAGCAGCAAAAACAGATTTAAGAAGCAACAGATATACTATAGGAAAGATGAGGTACACAAAGCGAAGCAACAAATATCTGGTATAAAATCCACCTAATCACTCCCCTATCCACCCAAAAAGTTTTTTCCCAGCATTTTCTCAGCTGAACAACAAATAAAGCCAATATGTACTTGGAAAATGTTTATTTTTGACTCAATAATTTAAACCAAATTGGTTTGTATGGAAAATTTTTCCATGACATTATGGCTAATCTTTTTCTTTGCTTCATTATCTTTTCCTCTTTCCTTATCCAGAATTCTAGTTGAACTCTATACTAAGCTTCTTTAGCTTTATGTTACTTCATTTCTAATGAAGCTTAACCACAAATGAAATCGCTATGTAATTCCAGTTGATGGTTTGGAAAATTAAAGCCATGTAGTTATGGGTAGGAAGACTACAGATGATAGAAAACAACCAGGATATATTTTTAATTGGGATATAGAATTAACAGAGGGAGCAGCATCACATGACAGAGAAAAAAGAAGGAAGTCATTGATTTAAATTACTCCATTTCACTAAATAAGCCCATAAGTCACAATATTTACTGCAACCTGATGATAGCCAGTCTTCAACATTAGCAATTTTTGCAACTTCAAGTATTCAGGTGATTTTATTAATAACTTCATTTTCACTTCCACCTTGGCAACCCTTTATACTTATGCATAGTAGAGGAAAAAAGATTAAAGCTCAGTATATACAAGTTTGCCAATCAGTAGATATCCTACCAGGCTCTGTAATGCTCCTATAACCTGGGACCCTTAAGGATCTCAAAGAACATTGGAAGCAAATGTCACTAATGGGTTATTTAAAGATAGTGCATCCTTCATAAAGTCCAATGCTATCCATCAGACTTGAAGAACAGAGCATGGGAACTGATATTAAGAGTCAGAAGACTAAAATCCCAGCAACCTCTACCTTGATTTTCAGAGAACAATCAAAGTAAAGAGATTTACAGCAGTGTAGCATATAGTACAACATCCTCCCAACCATTATGTGACAGAGTGGAAGGTAAGATTCAGATTGAAAAATGTTTTAGTTTTAAGAATTTTATTTGCTATATAATACTTATGTTACTGTAGATTTTCTTCTTATGAAAAATGAATATTGTCTGAAATCAATGTTGCTTTAAATTGGGATATTAGCACAAAAAATAATCACAATCCTCAAAAATAAATGGAGAGAAAAATATTTTGTACGTTACCAGTTTTATTTTATGTGCCACATCTTATGGTTTATTTCATGGTTACTATGTAAGAAAAAAGGCATATTATAAGAATTAATGTTTCCATTAAAGAATTGTATACAGAAAAGTATATAAGTAGATAGAGTGCAGGGCCTAAAATCGGGAAACCTGGAGTTCAAATCCAGCCTCAAATACTAGCTGTGTGACCCTGGACATGTCATTTAATCCTGTTTCCTCATCTATAAAATGAATTGAAGAAGGAAATGGCAAACTACTCCAGAATCCTTACCAAGAAAACCCTAAACAGGGCCATAGAAAGCCAGGCACAACTGAAAAATGACTGAACAACAAGAAGCAAAAGATTATGATTTTTGGTGATCATAGGAAACTAATCCCAAAAGTTCAATCTATCAACATTTGCATTTTTGACTTTCACTGTTTTCTAGGAATGTTATCCCCATGAACGTTGAGTACTCACTATACCTCTTAAATGAATGTCTAACAATATCAAGTTTGATAAAGCAGGACTAGCCAACACTTATAATTGAAATTATCTGATTTGGGCAAATTGAAAGGAAAAGGACAGAGGATTTCTCCTGATCCAATTTATGTTGTCTATATCAGGACTTCTTAACTTTTTTCACTTGTGACCCCTATTCACCCAAGAAATTTTATGACTTTGGGTATAAATATATAAATAAGCACTCAAATCAAACATTTTCTGATGATAAATCAATTTCACAAACCCTACATTCAGTTACACAATTCCAGGTGGGGTCACATCCCATCCTCTAAGAAACTTTGGTCTACAATATCTAAAAGGAAACTTGAATTTCAAATATGGGAAGTCAGTTACTTAGGAAAAGGAGTTAAAAATACCCATCACAAGTTTGTTTGTTTGTTTGTTTGTTTTTCTGGCACAAATTACACTATTGGTCCAGTAGTATAATGGCCCTATACTGGCAACTCTTTAAGGACTTTGTTTCTTTAGGAGTCAAAGGTAGGGAGCAAAGCGTCCGACTCCCTTTGTAATACTAGCATGAGAATGCTGCTGCCAAGGTGGGTAAGAAAGCAGAGTTGAGAACGATGCAAGCATTCCAAGTAGACTTAGAATGCCCCAAAACTCCACACACAGAAAGCACTACCTTCCCAAGAAAAATGTCCATGTTTTCTTCTCTGAGCATACAAAAACAAATATATCTGTTATTCTCTCTCTAAATCTTCACAATCATGGACACTTTATGGAGTTAGCTGTTCTATGAAAGCAAAGGACGGATTCCTGACAGTTCCATTCTCTTCAGCCTAATACAATGTTTACAGTACTTAAAAATATTTATGAATCAACCAATGAAATGCGATCTTTTAGTATAAAGGAGTAACTAAAAAAGGGTCTTAGACCATCCTAAGGAGATAATTTCCTTTTGGAGCAATTAGGTGGTGCAGTGGATAGAGCACTGGCCATGGAGTCAGAAACACCTGAGTTCAAATGTAGTCTCAAGAGTCTTCCTAGCTATGACTCTAGGCCAGTCAATTAACCCTGTCTGTCTCAGTTTCCTCACCTATAAGATGAGCTGATAGAGAAATGGCAAACCACTCTAATGTCTTTGCCAAGAAAACACCAAAAGGGGTTGTATGATGGACACAATTTAAATGACTGGATAACAAATTTCCTCTCTTTGTTAAGCTTAAAAATCAAAATAAAACAAACTCTACTTAGATTAGAAAATGGTTTCTTATGCTATTATAAGATCAAGGTCTTAATATTTCCAATTTACATATACTAAGGATATATTTGTAAAATAATTTGTAATTTAGATTTTAATGCATTAAATGAAATCACAAAAAAAGAATCTCTTGATCAGTGCCTTAGAAAATTGCCCCCTCGTAATTTTTGTAATTTATAACATTTATTTTTAAATATTAAAGAATGTTGTCTCTGTGGACATTTTTAGTTTTAAGAGAAGGCAGGCATACAATGATTTAAAACTAAAAATGTCCACAGAGACAACATTCAGGGTCCATTCAATTCAGCAGTGAATTTATGGGAATGCATGGCAGTTGACAAGCTTCATTTTCCTCATTTGTAAAAACAAGGATACTAATAAACTATACACCTTAAAGAGTTGTTGCAAGGAAAATTTTTAGACTGTAAAATACAAATGAATGCATTACGCTCCTTATTATCCTCAAAAACCTAAGGATATAACCTCAGTAAAAACCAGGATGGGGAGAGAGCTGAAGAATGGACCCATAATTTTACTGGCATAGGCAGCCTTTTTTTGCCAATGCAGATGAGTACTTTCTTTGCAACTTAAGGTCTTGAAGAGCTAATTAGAATACAGAATATGAAGTGAGATGGCCCAGAATAACACAGTGTATCCGTCTGCAGTGAGACTTATACCAACGTCTTCCTGACTCTGGGACTGTCTACTATAAAGAACTACCACTAAGTCCCCCCTCCCCCAATAACCCCAGAATTCAACAGAATTTTTTAAAACTTCTGACCTGGGGCAGGCCACTTTTACCTCTGTGTATCTCAGGGTTTTTTTTTTTTTGTTTGTTTTTTTTTTTTTAATGAATGAACCAGCTAATCTCTAAGAGGCTTTTTAGCTCAAAAGCTTGTTCATTTCCCTTAAAAAAATACTATTACTTTCTAACCCAAGGAATTTCTCAAAATGCTTCTTAAAGTTAATCATATTTTCAGTCTGTTTTGTCAGAGGTATTGACTTAGTGAGTTAATCTTTATTCATCTATTATGAATATTAACTTCTATGTTTCAGACATTTTATTATTTCTTAAAACCACTATACAAGAGTTTTAACTGAGGATGAACACTAATAGTAACTTAGTTTTGGTTTTTTTTTTTGTTAATCAATGTTAATCATTTAACTACAAATGTAAATATAGAATGGAATATTATCAAAAATAAAATAAGCTCAAATACACGGAATTAAAAAGCTCATAAATGAATAAAATTAATACAACTAGAATAGAAATTAAGTGGTCAACTGGAAAATATTTATACCATTCCTCTCCAAAAAAAAATCTGATCTCTGATATCCAAGGTATACAGATGTCAAGAGAATATAAAACCAAAAGCCGTTCTGATAGTCAAAGAATATGAACAAATGGTTCTAGAAGAGGAAAAAAATATCTTGTAGTTAATAACAGGACTATAAATGAATGTTTCAGATCAGGTAAGAAACATGCAATTTCCCCAAACTCTGAAGTATCACCTCACATTAGGTAAATTGGCAAAGATAACAAGAGACAGAAGTCTAGTCATTGATGGCAGGATCGTGGGAAGGCAGGCACAAACGATAGAGCTGTAACAACAATCCTGGACAGCAATTTGAAACTCTGAAGAAAATGACTCAAATGCCCAGACCTTTACTAGAGATTCTCCTGCTCTCATTATATCTCAATATATATCTCAAGAAAATCAAAGACAAAAAGAAAAATCTCATATGAATCAAAATATTAGTAGCACCTTTCATAGTAATAAAGATATAGAAATCAAGTAGTTGCCTATCAACTGGGAATATCTAAAAATTAAAAGTTACATGGATTACCCAATCACAAACCAAAACTATCCACGTAGAACACAAATGTAAATAGAATATTGCTTTCTGTAACAGATATGGCAAGACATATGAAAACATATAAAGTAAGCAGACTCCCCAAAACAATACATACAAATGGGAAGAAAAAACAATCAAAACTGAATGCAATGAAATTGTAATGCTCAAGCTTGGTGCCAAAGAGAAGACACGAAAAGGCACCTCCCTTCCTCTCATCTATCCAACAGATAGAAACTATGGATGCAAATCACTGAAAATAATGTCAAAATTTTAAACTGTAGTTTTGATTCATATTTTTTTTCATTCCCTGGGAAAGACAGCAAAGGAATATTTTAGAAAGTGATATTAAAGACAAAATATATATAAATAACACAAGGATAATTTTATTGGGTTTAAAAATATAATTCTTTGGAGGTCTATGAATGGATATTTGAACAACTAAAATGAAAAAAGAGTTCAATTCTACCTGATGTTCTAAAGTAATGATCCCCAAAAGATAAGTAATAGAGAAGAAGGAATAGAGAAGAAGGATATATTTATATAGCACCTATTTCATGCCAGGATGTATGCCAAGTAATTTAGAAATATTATCTCATTTAATCCAGAAACAACCTTGGGAGTTAGGTACTATTATTATTCCCATTTCACAGTACAGGAAATTGAGGCAAATAGAAGTTAAGTGAGTTTCCCAGGGTCACAAAACTAATATGTGTCTTAGGGTACACTTGAATTCAGATTTTTTAAGATTCCAAGACCAGAGCACTCTCTACTGCACCATCAGCTAACTATAGATTAGTTTATTCTAGGACATATTTTGAATAGCCTGGTTCCTTGATCACTCTGAACAGCCCTATAATGGAACCTTTTATACCTGTTAATGTATACAAGGTTTTGGTAAGGAAGGTATTTCTGAGTCTTTGAATTCTGCATATTTAAAATATTCTTTACCTGAAAAGACACACACCATTTCTCTACTTGCACACAATAAGTATGTTTTCTAACCTAGTCAGTGTTCTAAGCTTACCAGATTTGTAACATTATCAGAAAAATTATTCCATCAGAAACAAAAGCTGCATTATCACCGAATTGTGACCACTGAAATCACAATACTATGCTTACATTTTTAAATATAGCTTTCATCACATCCTCCTCATCCCCCCCAAAATGGATTATGGCAATACCATATTTTTATTCACAAAAATAAGACTTCCATTTAAAATAAATTACTTTAATTGCCTTATAAATAAAACATAGCTAAATTTCTTGATAAAATAAATAACGAGGCATTTGTATTTGATCACTCCATCATATTAATGTCCTTATCTGCAACCAAGAGAAGCTGTTGTGTATTTTCTGAAATTCATTATGTGTAAAGTCCGTAATGGAGAAAAATCACAACTAACGTATGGTTGAAATCTATGTAAACAAAATGTATTGTTGTGTTCTAGAAAGATTCAAAACACATAAAAAGGCCTAATATTCAGTAAGTTTAACTGCACTAGAAATGGCTCCTACTGCTTTTTCCTTGCAGGGTCACTAGTTTTAAAACTTAAAACTATAGGAAAGCTTACTAGGGAGTAGTATTAAAAGAATGCCTTAATTTTTTGAATGTTAACTGGCAAATCTACTTTCAGATTCCAAATATCAATAGACTGATTAGCTGAAAGTATCTTCTTTTGTCATATCCCATTCTAAAATATTTCCTAAATTTATTTTCTTAGATTCAGTTCTGGGAAACAGGGCTACTAAAGCTAATTCCAACAAAAATGCAAAATCAATAAGAATTGTCACTCTTCTTACTTTGCTTAATTACTATTGGCAAAGGGGAGAAAAGGCCAAATTAATATTTCAATTGTCAAACCTTTAAAATAATAAGAGCTGTCATTAATATGGCATTTTAAGGTTTACAAAATACTTTACAAACTTGTTTCATTTCATGCTCACCACAACCCTGAGTAAGTAATATTTCTGATTTTACAAATGGAAAAGGAAATCTCAGCAAAGTTAAGTATCTCACAGATTGCACACATCTGAAATAGTATTTGAACATCCAGGTTTCCCTAAATTCAATTCCAGCATTCAACCTATAAAAATGTTATTAAAAATTATTTAAAACAATGCAATTAGCTTTAATGAGTGTGTGTGTGTGTGTGTGTGTGTGTGTGTGTGTGTGTGTGAGAGAGAGAGAGAGAGGGAGAGAGAGGGAGAGAGACAGACAGACAGAGAGACAAACAGACAGAGAAAGATACTTTGGCATTTCATTCACCATGAATAATAATGAATTGCATCTTCATTATACTAATATCACTGAGCTATGTTCAGAAGAAAAAGAACAAGCATTTATATAGTATTTTAGGTTTGCAAAGGGTTTACAAATATTCTCATTTTATCCTCACAATAACCCTGTAAAGTAGGTATTATTTATATTATCCCTTTTGTGTAGAGGAGACCAATAGGCTCAAAGTTTTAGAGCTAATAAATATGAGATTGGATTTAAACACAGATTATAGCCACTGTGTATAATCTAGCAGTCTATCTTCCAAGTAGATGAGAGGATTAAAATGAGATAATATTTGTGAGTGCTTTGGAAACTTTAAAAACACTGAATAAATGCTAATTATCATAGTTGTTGTTGATGATGATGATGATGATCACTGACTGGTATTAAGAGGAATCAGAAAAGGCTTATTATGTAAGATGAAATTTTTACTGGAACCTAAAGAAAATAAAGGAATCCATCCAGGAAATGAAAATGAAGAAGAGTATTTCAGACACTGGGGAGAGCCAGTGAAACTTCTCATAAGAGAAAGATAGAATGTCTTGTGAGGAAGAATAAAGCAGCTCTTCTTAAAGGAAAGAAAGGGCTAATACATGAAGGGCCTTGATTGCCAAACAGAGGGTTTTGTATTTGATTTTGGAGTTTATTAAATAAGGAGGGCAACATGATCACACTTTCATTTTAGGAAGATCAATTTCGTAGATGAAAGGAGAGAATTCCACATTGGGGAGAGACTTGAGAAAGAATACCCAACCAAAAGGCTATTACTATAGTGTCCATCTTCACCAGATGGTGACAGTTTCAGATGAGACAAGGAGGCATAGATGAGAGAGAAGGGTCAAAAATAATACCAGCATTACAATTAAATCATGTAATTTGGAACAATCAGCCTTGAGAAGTCGATATTCATTTTAATGACTTTCTTTTATTTCAGATATCACTCATATGTAGTAATAAAGGTGGCACAATGGATAGAGTGCTAGAACTGGAGTCAGGAAGAAGTGAATTCAAAATTCACACTCAAACACCGCATGACTCCAGGCAAGTCACTTAATTGTTGTCTACCTCAGTTTCCCCCATCTGTGAAATAGAGAAAATAATACCATCTACCTCCCAGCTATTCTGTGAAGATAAAATGATACATTTATAAACTGCTTTTAAAATTGCGGCTATTATTGTTACTGTTATAATTATTATTACGCACTTATTGTCTATCACATAGCCATTTTTAATATTCTATGACACATATAATTGATTTTTAAAAAAAGAAATGGGGCATAAATACCAAAGAAGGAGAGGGAGAGTTTGCTCCCATAAATAGAATGGAAGAAAAAGAGAACAATAATTTTTTCCCACTTTTTACTTCAAAATAAGGAATGTTTTTGAGATGTTTTTAAAGTACTGTTCCAATGTTCACTTTTGTTTCCAAATTTGCATAATTGTGTACACATTTAACATTAGTGTACATATTTCATCTTATGAGACATTTTCACTGTACATTTGGTAGATGCTATTCTTGGTTCCCGAATCAATGTTCTTGCTATCTTATGTTACACTTTTTGCTTCATTACAGGGTAGCCAAATTAGAAAAGCTTTCCCAATATCTCAAGAGGATATATAGTAAATATAACCTATGAGATGAACTTTAAAGTAGATTTAAAGAAGACATATTCCACACAATCTTTCATTCATCATTCCATGAATAGGAACCTTGGGTTCTAGTCCCAGTTTTTATAAGCTCCCTATTCCAAAGAAATTCTACTTGATATAACATGTTCACTGTCTATATAATAAAATTCCTATCAACTCTCAAGCAATATTTTATATTTAGTTGACAAAGCTGTCTCTTTAACTTGCATTTCATAGGCAATATCTTTAATAGGTACATTTCTTAACTTAGTATTGAAATGGTCATTATTTCCCTATATGCTAAAAGGAGAAAAATTCAAAATAAAACAAAGGTTCTTTATAGCCATTTTCAAATATTAGTACTTTTTAATCTCTATTTCAATAGAGTACTGAGAGAAAAGGAGTATTACTTTTTAACTTACTTTCTTTGAAGTTGCTTACTCCATTGTACCTCCCATTCCTCCTCCTTGAAGCATACTGGACAATATTCCTGCCTCCATCCTGGCTTCCTGTCTTTCTAGCTTACCTCTGGATTGCAACATATACCATTTCCCAGTTTGTTTGTTTGTTTTTTTTGACACTACTTCAGCTTACTCATTTCCCACAACCTACTCTTCCACCTCATTTCAGTCACATACAAAGATGATCATACCCTTCATCCTACCATCATCCACAAATGCACTTCTCTCATATTCAACAACTCTCACATTCCCTAATCTCACCCCAATCTATTGTCTTTCCAGCTCTCCTGCCTTCCCATAATGATCCCTACTCTTTATCTATACTGTAACTACCAATACCTTGATATTTCAGGCCTCTCTGAGCCATCACCCCTGCATTAGTCATTCTCTTCTCTTGCTAGTTTAACTCCTTTATGAAACAATTAAATTCTATTCTCTTTTTTTTCTGAGACCCTGATCCTTATCATATTGTTGACTGTGTCCTGCCAATGCTCAGCTTTGGATTACTTCCATGATCTTCTGTCTTCACTGCTACACATGAGCAGCTGAATGAAAGTGGACAAAATCATGCAAATATTCCAAACAGTCCACTAAAAATTTATGTTGGCCTTGAACTGGCCCTCACTACAGCACCCTTATCAATTCACTATCTCTTGCCAAAGGAGAACTTACAAGTCCCCATTTTTTTTTTTTGGATCCTTTCTCAAACCAACACTCATCCTCTCAACTCTCTACCTTTTCCATCCAGTCAAAGTGAATGAGTCAAAGTTTCCCTACCTAGCAAGGTGGGGAAGGGAGAGGAGAGAGAGATTCCTAAAACCAAGACCAAAAAGCCAGCATACTAAGAGGGGTACCAGAGAACATAATGAGTTCACCATCAGTAGCATAACAATATCAAAATTAATTTCTTGGAGAGGAGTGTTTTATTCTTTGTATCTCTAGCACCCAACAGAGAATCCAACACATATTAGTTAATAAGTGCTTGTTGGAGGACACCTGATCCATTTGGGAGGGGTTAGCCCTTACTAGAAGTGCCTTTTCCTAATTTACTTTGGTTTTTATGTGCCCCATAATTGTAAGCTGGGTAGACAGACATAAATACAGATAGGCAGATACAGAAAAACATAGACAAGTGTAATTATGAATGGGGTTTTATTAGTGTGAAATTCCTGCATATGTTTATTCATCATATATTATCACAATATTACAAAAATGATCACAGATCTTCAACTTCCTATTGAATAAAAATAATTTATTATACTCTATAACTCTATCTTCTTCCCTATTGTGATTGGTTTCTAGTTTCTCTTGCTTTGTCTATTTAGGGATTCTCAAGTAACCTGGATCTTGCACTTTTATGAATTATCCTTATTTTTTTCCAAAACTGAAATCTTATATGTCAACCCAATTTATGTCCAATTTTGCTTTCACTTCAGCCTGTTAATATGTTCACGTATGGCATAATGGCAATTCCTTTTCAAAGAAATCACAGAATTTCAGAGTTGGAAGGCAACTAAAGTGGCCATCCAGTCTAACTTATTTTCAAAAGGAATCCTTCATAATAACCTATGGAACAAGTAGTCACCCAGCCCTTGCCTGATGATTTCAAATGAAAGGAAATTGACTACTCCCAAGATAGCTAATTTCACTTCTGGACAGTCCTGACTATTAGGAAATTTTCCTGATATTAAGCCTAATTTTCTTTCTTTGAAGTTTCTACTTACTTATAATAGCTATTTCTGACCCTTAGGATCTAAAAGAACAATTCTTAATTCCTTTTACTTAAGACTACCCTTCAAATACTTGAAGATATCATGAATCTCTCAGTCTCCTCTCCTTTAGTTGTGAGTTAGACTAAATGTATTCTGAAATCCCTTCAAATTCAGAAATTCATACTCTTTCCTGGTTGAGCAAAATTTGTACCTTCTTTCACCTTCATTCTGTGTGTCTTAGTAATTTAAAGATCCAAGGATCTCTATATCATTCAGCAGCATCTACACCTCAAAAATCTACTAAAATACCCAAAAGAGGATTTCTTATGAAAAAATATTCAAGGATTGTAAGATTAACATAAGGAAAAACTTCCTAATATCAGAGATATCCCAAAATGTCATAAGCTTCTTGGTGGGCAATACTGAAAGCTATCTCAACTCAGTGACCCAGTCCTACCTGTCAATCATTGTTGGAGGAGGCTTGGTTGGAGAAAGTAACATACATGGAGTCTGCAGTACCTGTCCTTTGTCATGTATCCCTATCTGTGATGCTGGTACCCATACCTAAATTAAGGTTGGAACTGATTGAAGAGAATTGGGGAGGAACTGAGATACAAGGGCCCAACATCTTTGGCTGATATAGGTCTGTCTGAATTGTCTTTATCACATTAGGAATGTTAATTGAAGTTCTCTCGGATATCCAGTGATCAGCCCACTATTGTGATGTACTACCTTGAGGTGACTTTAACAAACTTTTTAATTCTCTTTTTCCTGAGTTTTGCCTAATGAGGCAAATCAGAGCAAAAGCCTAAAGAATTTTCTTCTCTACAGTAATAAGTTCTAATTCACTGTATAATATAGATGAGATTAACAACTTGAGGAAGGTTAGACTAAGTGACCTGTGAGATTCATTCTAACTTATATGCATGTCTTAGGAGTAGGAGTGGAGCGGAATTTTATATGTTCCAGAGGGCATAATTATAAATTTTAAAAGATTCTTTTTTAATTATCAAATTAAAACAAAATACTATCCATGTTACTGACATAGAAATTCAATTTAACAAAATTATATCTAGGTGTATGAGAGGTATAGGCAATAATATGAGGGATGATGCATGAGGCAAATACCCAGTTTCCTTCTCTCAAGGTACTGGCCCACCTAGTAGAAATGTAAGCTGCTTGAAGACAGGTATTTCTTAATTCTTAACATTTTATCTCAAATCCCTAGCAGAGACTTTTGCACAGAATAGACACTTAACAAATGGTTGCAAAATTAAATTAATTGAATTGAGGAGGAGAAATGTCATTAACTCCTAGGGAAGAAATCACCCCAGAGGAGATAACAGGAAAATCAAGGGAAGTCTTCCCATAATTAATGATATTTCAGGTCCACTTTAAAGCAGGGCTAAGGACTCAGCAGTCAGTGAGGTGGGGAAAGAACAGAAAAAAAAAAATATATCCAGCCATCAGGGCTACAGTATCACTGCAAAACAGCCAGGTACTGCTTAAAGGGTTAATTTCATGCTTGGAAACAATTCAATAAGCTATACTAATGGTGCCAAATAATGATGTTCTTGTATCAAGAGTCTGAACTAATCATTTTTATTCTTCCAGGACTACATCCATGTTTCTCCCTCCCCCTATACTCTCTTCAGTCCAAATGCATCATTAACTCCAAATACATACAATCAAACCCTATAATTCCAACTGCAGAGACTTTTCATCAAATGCATTAGAATTTGCTTATCTGCTTCTATTTGCATCTATTTTAAAAGGAGAAAGGTTTCTATCTCTTTTTTTCCTTAGTTAATTTTTTCATGCTATGTTATTTATAATGTTTCTTGCCTATGCCTTCAGAATAAACAAAATATGTTTTGTCAAATTCAGGACATATCCAAAGGAAGGAGAATATTAATGACCCATTAAAGATCCCTTCCTTTTCCTCCCAACCCCCTCCCTAACATCTTCTTGTGAAAAGGGGGATTTTTTTTTAAATTTTTATTTTTTTAATTTTATTTGCATAATATATGTGTGGGTAATTCTTCAACAATAACCCTTACATAGCTTTCCCTTACAAATTTTTCCCCCAACTCCCCACCCCTCCCCTAGATGGCAGGATATCCACTACATGTTAATTATGTTAAAATATTGGCAAATCGAATATATGTATACATATTTCCAAACTTGTCATTGTTGTGCAAGAAAAATCTTGTCTACACAAACGATATATCAGATAAAGGAAACACGATGTAAACAAACATCAATCAAGGAGTATGAGAATGTTATGTTGTGGTCCACATTTCACATCCCTCTCTCTGGGTGTATATGGCTTTCTTCAGTGAACAATTGGAGGTGGTTTGAAACATTTCATTGTTGAAGAGAGCCATGTCCATCAGAATTGATCGTCATATAGTACTGTTGTTGCCGTGTATAATGATCTCCTGGTTCTGCTCATTTCACTCAGCATCAGTTCATGTAAGTCTCTCCAGGCCTCTCTGAAATCATCTTGCTGGTCATTTCTTACAGAACAATAATATTCCATAATATTCATATACCATAATTTATTCAGCCATTCTCCAATTGAAGGGCATCTATTCAATTTCCAGTTTCTAGCCACCACAAAAAGGGCTGCCACAAACATTCTTGCGCATGTGGGGCCTTTTCGAAAAGGGGGATTTTTAAAAAATGGCTACCTAAATCAATTCCCCAGTCACTAAGGATGTTCCCCCTCACATCTTACATAGCACTTTGTTAAGGCCACAACTCTGATGCATTTATATTATATATTACAGGTAAATGTATTGGAATGTTAATTTCCCATGCAAACTTTGCATTCACTGTGGAGCCTAGCATGGAATTCTATATATGGTAGGAATTTAGGAAGTATATAATGTATTGTTTACAGATGAGCATAAATTCATTAATGATTACCAGTTTGGGTTTATCCAAGATTTACACAAAATTACACCTGTGGGGGGAGTTTTTCAGTAAACCAGTTCCTTCTACCAATGAATGGCTTTAAACAGTCAGTTGTTGAGGACACTTGTCCATACTTACACACCCAGCAGGAGCTCAGCTGGGAACCTCCTGTTCTGGAGGGAGCACAGGCTACCTGTCAGGAATACTGGCATAACCTGAAGAAATCTTTCCTGACCATGTTATTTCACATCATCATCAACACATTAAACCATATTCTGATGCAACACTCAAAAGCCAGCCTCACTTGAGCTATCAAACAAAAGAAAACCAGGAGGTCAGCAGATTCCAGTTAGCCACTACTGAGTAGCAGTGACATGAACTCCCTTGGGCTAATTCTCAGCCATGAGACTAATCATGGTTATAACACTGTTTCCCATGTTAGTTGTCATGTACCACTCTACAAAAGTAGGGTGTCCTGTCATTACCACCAGCTAAACTTGAGAACACACAAAACCCTCAGGTAGCAAGCACAAAACGGCTTTTGCAATGGCATTTCTATGAACATAAGAAAACACAAAATGCAAAAAAATTATCTGAAGAAATAACTGGAATCCACCCTTCTCTGCCCAATTGCATCCACAGATATGGACAATACCAAGATCTCAACTAACTGGCAGCAAAGTCAAGGATAAAGCATAAAGGAGTTCCAAGGTCCCTTCTAGCTATTAATAATAATAACAATAAGCACTTATATGGACCAAGAGAAAAGTACTGTGCTAAGTACTTAACTAATGTTATCACATTTTATCATTACAACAATATGAGAGTTAGGTGCTACTATTATCTCCATTTTATAGTTGAAGAAACTGAAATAAATAAGAGTTTAAGGAAGTTGTCCAGAGTCATATCGCTAATAAGTGTGTATGTGGCTGAATTTGTATTCAATTTTTCCTGATTGTAGGCCCAGGGACCTATCTAGGGGACTACCTTGCTGAGCCCAGTTCTAAATATTACATCTGCATGTTTTTGAAATGGGTTTCTAGTTGGAAAGAGAAACAATGAAGGGAAAATTGTGGGGAGGAAAGGGAAATGTGTTAAGGGAAGGAGGTGAAGATAGAGGGGAGATACCTTTGGATAGAAAACACCATCTACATCCAGAAAAAGAATTATGGAGATTGAATGTAAATCAACACACACTAGGTTCACTTCTTTTTTCTGTTTTTGTTTTTTTTTCCTCTCATGATTTTTCCTTTTTGTTCTGATTTTTCTCTTCCAACATGATTAATAAAGAAATGTGTCTTTAAAAGAGAAAGACAGGAGAGGAGGGAAAAAAGGAACGTTGGGGAACAAGCGAAAGGGGACAAGGGAGAGGGAAGAGGATTCATTATCTCATATGTTAGAATTAAACTCCAGGATTTGTAGAAGAAAATGAAATCTTATAGAATACACTGGAATTCTGTCATTTCCTAAAATTCTATAGAGTAACTTTACAAAGACAATACTTTACAGAACCTAGCATTTATTTCTCTACCATTTACAGGCAACCATCCATTGGAATGAAAACACATATATCTCAGAAAGTAAATTTATGTCCTATAATCAGGTAATACATTTTGGATAAAGCATTGACCAGAATGAATTCATCTTCTCCTTTCTGGTTCTGTTACTGTATGACTTTTATATAACATCTGTTCTTCAGTACTGTAAAGTGCAGCTTATGTCAACTTCCAGTTTCTCCTATAGAGATGTTATAAGGATCCATACCTAATGTCCAGGTCAATCTGCTATATTCATATGTGGGAGGAGAAGGGGACAGTTAGAAGACAGAGTATGGCTAATACTTGTGGCTACTACAAATATATGCTTTCATTAACTTAGTTATAAAGCATTTTGTCAAATTTAAGGAAGTTAGACTAAACACTAAAGTTTGAAAGTATGGGGAATACTAGGTCTCCCATTTAAATGTGCTCAGATAACAGCAGAACAGGCAGAATTTTAAGCTGAATGGGCCACAGCTAAACCAGCTTGGCAAATGTTGGATAATTCTACAAAATAACTTAAAAATTATTATACAGTTTAAGAAATTATCCAACTGGGACTCTTCTCAGCAGTAAAATATAATGGAAAGATAGTTAATATTTAGACCTGGAAAAGGCCCTGGCAGCCTTCTAGTACAAACTCCTAATTTAAAAGATGAAGAAAGGGAAGCTCAGAGAAGGTCAATTACTTTTGTGATATCACAAAGGAAATAAGCATCAGAGATAAGACTGAAACTTAAGTTATTTGTATCCAGAGCCAGGAAATTTTCTACCACATAGTGACGATGAGAAGATATAAATCTGAATCCTCAAAGGAAATTTCCTATGCCTGGTCTACAATGAAATCTCTCTGAATTTTAGCTTACACACATGTAAAAGTGTTTTATAGTATAATATACTTTACTTCACAATTCACCTGTGCCAATGAAATAAGTTGTTTATAACATACATCAAGAGCTAAACATTTATCAAACTGAAAAGCACATCTGCCCATATGGATGAAAATATTCCTGTAAAAGGGCAAACTCAAAGAACTTTAGGCTTTTTTAGCTTGGCCTTTCAAATATAAGATATGGTTAAATTTAAAAACATACACACACAAATGTTTCTAGGATCCTTAGACCCTCAAATATCCATTTATACATTTAACATTATCATGACTAGACAAATTAATATTTGAGAACTACACTTGTATCCTACATCTAATCCTTTATCTGGCTCAAAATAAAAGCTTTTGTAATGCATTCAAGTACTCTAAATCCTGACAAATTCTGCAACTACTAAATTGGGTGTTATAAATCTATTTCCAGCATATTTCTGCTTATTAGAAAAAAAGAAAAAATCTTCAGTCTGGGGAGAATCCATTTAAGAGTATTTATATATTTGCTAAATACACAAAGAAGGGACTGTTGGTTCTTTAAATGCCCTGGATAGGCAATGATTTTACAATGAATGAGCTGAGGACTTCAGCAGTGGTTAATGACAATTAAGTTGAACACAACCACAGAATCACAGCAATTAAAAATTCCCAGAAAGAAACACGGGAAGTCATCCAAGCTTCTAATCACTTATAATATTTTTGATATTATTTAAGGGAATCCAGCTATAGAACATCAAGCTTTTGTTATTATACCATCAAGCAATTAGAGAGAAATTTGAAAACACTAATGAGATCTGCAAAAGTACTCAACAGTAGTCGTTAGTTAGAGGAAACAGAATTAGCGTGGGCTTCTCTCAGTAACTTGGGAGGAATTGCAACCAGCTGGGCTACAGAGAAGGTTCATGATGAGTAAACAGACACTCATGCTATAGTGATTTCTTTTGAGTCAATGCCATAAGAACAAGCCACTTCCATTAAAGAAATGTCATAATTAAAAAGGGGAAATTTCTGGTCAAGATGGCAACACAAAAGGTCATAGACACCAGCAAAATGTAAAGAAGAACCTAGACTAAATAATGATTAAAAAACTTAAAATTAAATGAAATAAATTTCTTCAATCAGCTCAGAAAAAGTCAGCCAAAGCCTGTGGGCTTCAGGAAAGGTCTCACAAATCAAGTCAATACAAGCTCAGATAAACAAGCCAGAAGACTGCCAATATTCTGACCAAAAGGACTTTGAAATTACTGGATCACTCTGTTCCCAGTAGATAAGAAACCCAGGTAGGGAAGTAAAAGAGGGAGTTAGAAACCCATAGTATGATTCAGGGAGGAATTTTATGAACAGAATGCCTCAGTAGGATCATTAGTTTGCAACAATATGACCTGGGTCATTTTGAAGGCCTTTGATAATTGCATGGCCATGGCAACATAAGAAAATTTTAAACTTATCAATGCACTGAGTATGAAGATATAAGGAGAGGCAAAAGCCAGGGTCAAGAGAAAACTATGAGTCAAGAGATAGAAAAGATGTAAACCCAAAGGAAAAGAATAACTCCACAACAACTAAAAGTAGACGGGGGGGGGGGGGGAGAAGAGAGGAAAGCGGGAAATGGTTTGGCCAAAAGATCTAAAAGAATAAGAAGTGAAACAAAAATTAGAAAGTAAAGATTGTATCTGTATGATCTGTATGAATTGGGAAATGGCTGAACAAATAATGGTATGTGAAAATATTACTGTTTGTAACAAATTATTATAGACACAAATTCATAGAATATTGAGAAGATTTTTATGAAATGATGTATATTGAACCAGGAGAACACTAGAAAGGATAATACAGATGAATGCAATGAATAATCATTACTCTAAAAGGTCTATGACATATACTATTCACCAACAGAAGGCAAGATCAAAATGATATAAAATATTTTGGACATGACAAATGAGAAGCTTTATTTTGCTTGATTATGCTTACTAGTTATAAGGATTATGACTTCCCATCCTTTTTTTTTTGAAAAGGAAGAAAAATAAAGGAGAAAACCTAACCATAACACACAGAAAGGGGGAGGAGAGTAAAAGAAGATCATATTATGCACAAAAGCACAGTTAAGTTCAGAGTGAAGCACAAATAAGCATCACATCTTTATTTTTTTTAACATTCAACATTCACTCCTGCAAAACCTTGTGTTCTAAATTTTTTTCTTCCTCCCTCCCACACCTTCCCCTAGATAATAAGAAATCCAATATATGTTAAACATGTGCAATTCTTCCATACATATTTCCACAATTATCATGCTGCACAAGAAAAATCTGATCAAAAAGGAAAAAGAAATGATAAAGAAAACAAAAAGCAAGCAAACAACAAAAAAGGTGAAAATACTATGTTGTGGTCCACATTGAGTCCCCATAATTCTCTCTGTGGGTGCAGATGGCTCTCTTATCATGTCTCTTGAAATTGGCCTCATTGGTTGAAAGAGCCACATCCATCAGATCTGATCATCACCTTGTACTTTGTTCAATGTTTGTGCTTTGTACAATGTTTCTTTGGTTCTACTCATTTCACTTAGCATAATGTCATGCAAGTCTCTCTAGGTCTTTCTGAAATCATCCTGCTGATTGTTTCTTATAGAACAATAATATTCCATTATATTCATATACCATAACTTATTCAGCCATTCCCCAACTGATGGGCATCCACTCAGTTTCCAGTTCCTTGTGACTACAAGAAGGGCTGCTACAAACATTTTTGCACATATAGGTCCTTTTTTCCTTTTTTATGAACTTTTTGGGACACAGGCCCAGTAGAGACACTGCTGGATCAAAGCATATGCACAGTTTGATAGCCCTTTGAATATAGTTCCAATAGTTCAGAATGATTGGATCAGTTCACAACTCCACAACAATACCAGTTTTCTCAAATCCCCTCCAGCATTTATCATTATCTTTTTCTGCCATCTTAACCTGAGAGGTATATAGTGAAGCACCACATCTTTAAATGTTGAACATCGAAATTAAATGATTAAGAAAATTAATGAAGCATCTCTCAGACCCAGACACATCTAAGCAAAAGACAAACAAAAGCAATTAAGATATTGAAATAGCATTTTAGAAAAGTTAGATATGTTTGTTTTTGAGTGATCACTGAATAGTATCAGAAAACAGTACACAGGTTTCTTATCTGCATTCCCACCTTTATAAAAACTGACTATATGCTACAGCATAAATTCCTTACAAATAAATGCAGAAAAACAGAAGTATTAAGCACCATTTATTGACCCCCAACATAGTAAAAATGTTAGTCAGTCAATAACGGACCTTTGAATAAAAGAATCAAATAGAAATATATAAAAAATATTAGAAGTCTTTTCAGTAAAACCATTAATAATGCAAAGATCCATTATCACCATTATTACTTGGTTACACCATCATTTTAGAGAGGCCAACCAAAGAAGAAAAGAGAAAGAAATGAAAGAATAAGCATAAGCAAAGTGGAAACACTTTTTCAGTTCTTGTGGGTGATATATGGTCTATATAGAGAAGCCAAGAGATAAAACTAACATTAAGTACAATTGTTAATAATTTCAGCAAAGTAGCAGGATATAAAATAAATCTATATAAATCATCAGTCTTTCTACACATTACTGACAGAACTTTCCTCCCACTCTCTAATATAAAGGGAAGAGAGAAAAGAAATTCCATTAAAAAATTACACAATGTAGAAAATATTTGGAAGTCTACTATGATATATATATAGGAATTATATGACCATAATTTTAAAATACTTGATAGAAATACAGATTTAAATATGTATAAAGGAATTAATTGTTCATATGTAGTTCATGCCAAGGTAATATATAAAAATGCTACTTACATTTACTTACAAAGACTCATAACATGACCAAAAGCCTGTTTTATAGAGCTACCAACTAATCAGTTAATTACTTTGCAGCTGCCAATAAACATTTATTAATTGCTTACTATGGGCCAGTTACTGGGTTAAGCACTAGGAATACCAAGAAAAGTTATTTTTCTGTTCTTAAAGAGTTCACAACTTAAAGAGGGAGCTAACATTCAAATAACTATATACAAGCAAGCTATATGCAGGATAAATAACTATTCTGGGCCCCCCTTTTAGATGGAGGTTTCTTGGCTTTATCTTCCAAATAAAGGGCAGAAAGTACAACGAGCTGCCAGGCTGGTTCAGTCCTGAAGGCTAGTCAGATTTCCCAAGGATGAGGATCCTAGGAAATGATGGCATAATAGAAAAGTCCAAAACCTGGATGCCTAATGAGAAAAATTAGGAAATGACTGTCCTAAATTCCCTCCTTAAAAGGGAGCAACCTGCTAGTGGCTGCTGGGGAGCTACTTCTGTCCAGCAGAATAGATCCAATCCCTTCACGTGAGAGGATGATAACACTATAAGGAGACTGAGAGGCAATTGCATCCTCTGACTTCCCTCCTCTTTCCTCTTGCCTCCAATTTATTTCATTCCCAATTCACAAGGGACATCTGTGTCAATAAAGTTTGACTTGCAATTCCTTCAGGGGTATTGTGATTCACAGCTGTAGTGGCTTTCAGAGAAGTGACCTGCCCCTTCACACTTAGGCTAGATCCTAAACATTCTTTGGAAGGGCTGATGCTAGGAACCATCCCTTGATGAAGTGAGATAAGGATGAAAGCAGTAGAATGATGATAACAATGGCACCCTGTCTCTGGAAATGGCAGCACCAACCTCCCATGATTATATGTTGACAGATTGCTGAGTTACCAGAAGGGAATAGTCTCCATGACTTTTTTCACTTTAGAAAGGTGAAAAAAATATTTTTATCTCTATGAAGGTTTACCAGAAGGCTAAAGGCTGAAAAATGCTAACAATACAGAAGAAATAGTAAGCAGCACCAAGATATTAGTCCTCTCTCTAATGGTTCCTAAGCTAAACTCTCCCTGCCATGTTCAACAATGATCAATATTTTGCTATGTCATCATAGAAAAAATACTATTCTGCTCTATTAATTGCTCCTAATAAAGCCACTGGTTAAAAAAAAAAAAAGCAATCATCAAGCAGACTAAGTGCAAAATACAGCATAATGGTAAAGAAGAAAGAATGTATTCCAGCATATAGAGAATCAGACACCTGAGTTCAAATCCAATCTCTTCCAATTGCTGCCTGTGCTACCTTAGTCAAGCCATATGACTTCTCTGGATCTCAGTTTCTTCATCTGCAAAATGGTCCTTATCTCTAAATCTATGCCTTGATGAACTTATGATAATCATTACTTCTCAGACCATCTGGGGCCACCAGAGTCACTCATATCTTCAAAAGACATTTACTCCCCCCATAATTCCCTCTCTTTTTAGGTTTACTTTTGACACTGTCTTTTCTCCTTTGGCCTTCCTTGGACTCTTAACTTCTAACTATATCATTATTCCTCTTCTGCCTGCTCTTTCTGCCTTGACCCCCAGTATCCCTACTTTCTTCTTCATTTGATTCCCTCACTTTATCAGATATGTGCCCCATCTTCTCCCCACCCTAGAGGAATTCTGGGTACTTGATCTACCAGTGCTCATTAAGTATTTCTCTCTTAAAAAGGCAACCCCAAAAGAACACTATTGGCACCAGTTAAACTTTTTTGCCCAAGTTAGATTGTTGCCAATACTATTAACCCTATCAATTCCATATTGCTGTGACTGTATTGGATTAGGAGTCAGAAGAACTGAGTTCTAGTTTCAACTCTGAAAACTTATATGGTAGCATTATTTGACTAAAACTGCAATAATAAGTGTGTAGGTTTCTCACAGCACTACATATCTCCCAGGATGCAATCAGACTATCCATTTTACTCCATTAAAGTACTCTCTGGGTTCAGGGTCACTTTGAATCCTGCCACTCTAGATCCAAAGCCTACCTCTTAATAGTTCTTAATAATTCCTTAGAAAATTACATGAAGCCTTTGTCAAAAGATGAAAAAAAAATCTATTTTCTTTATTTCCTTACAGAAGGCAAGGGACAAATGGGAAAGGAAGGTGAGTATAAGACATATTTACAGTCAAACTCATTTGATGTGTTTGTCAGTTTTGCTGAACTGCTTTTATTCCCCCACTTTTGATTTTCACTGCAGTTGTTAATATCCAGAAATTATATAAAAACAAAAAAAATCAATAAGGACTGCATCATTAGCCCTAGTTTTAAACCTTCAATTTTTCTTATTCTCTCATTACTACTATAGACTAAAGTCAATAGTTAATAATCAATAGAGCCCTTTTGATATCTTTCTTGGGGAAATATTAAAAGAAACTATTTTCACTGATAATGTGTTTAAACAACTTTGAAATGAAACTTTCTCTTTTTCTTCTGGGGATAAGAGATACAATGTTCAATATAATGTGGAACTTTTCTAACAAGTAGATCTGTCCAAATATGGAATGGGAATCCCCAAAAGGCAGTGAATATCCTGTCACTGAGATGGTTAAATGGAAGGAATATTCTTTTGTCTGAGGTGCTATAAAAGGGATTAATGCTTAGTTAATGGATGGGTAGGTTGACCTCAAAGGCCCCTTCTAATTCTATGATACTATGATTCTAATTCCTAGATTCAAACATTATCAGACATTTCCCAAGAGACAATGAAGTGAGAGAAAACTGCCAAACAAGCATGGAATAGTTTAGTCCAGAGCTTCATATACTGATATAGTCTCCTGTGAGAATCTATAACAAACTGTATAGTTATAATTAGGTAAAGATGTCTGTAAAGGAACTAATATGTTCAATAATGACTGAAGTTTCCTCTCCAATCCACTTCAAAGTATTTGACGTGTAAAGATTTGTAAGGCTAGGAAAAACTCTTAATAAAATTACTAAAGCTATGGAGATTGCATAACTGAAGTATTTTTACCTTCATTATTTTAATTGTCAAATATTTCAAATATAATACAATGCCAGTGATATTCTCTTATTTTAAGTATCACTGCTGATAAGTCAATCATGATGTTTTTGCTTCCAGGTCAGAATATAAAAAGATAATCACACTGTATCTCTTATCTAATTGCTATGAAAGCTTGCTTCCAATCATGTAGGTTTTCCTACAAGAAAAAGCATTCCTCTAAGAAAAAACATTCCTCTATCCATATAACTAAGTTCATGGCATAGGGAGCTCTTCTTTTCTCTCTACATTATTCATTTTTTCAGATTAAATTTTTTTTCTTCCCTTCCTTTGAACACTTTATATATAATTCAAACAGAAAAGGTTTACATACATGATCTTTTTCACAAATATAAATTTTTATCAGAAAGTTTTTTTTTCTAAATTACATAATGTTTGCTCTATTCTTATAATTCATTTGCAAAGTGGAATCCATTTCTCTTATCATTTATTTGTGTAATGTATATCAACTAAAATAGAATTTTCTAATCAATACTTTGTTTTATAAAAAGTAGAAGTATATTGCTAGTGAGTTAAGTTGGATGAAAAACTGTTAGAGATAAAAAAGAAAATGAAGATATGATATCTGTCCTTTTGCTTACAGAAAACAAAGGATCCTATAATGGACAGAGGACTGTCCTAATATAAGGGAAAGGTCTATGAATACATCACTGTAAGCTCATTCCTTCAACAAATATTTATTGAGCACCAAAAATCATATTACCATCACCATTCAAATCCATGAAGTTCCACATGGAGGCTAAAGACTAGAAATTTGACAAGATCAACTCTACATGTTCTGACCGACAGTTTCTTTTCTTTCCTCAAGATTAAACTGCAGTCAATTTTTATCCAAGCATGAGAGATTCTCTTCAACAACAAAGGAAGGAGGATTAAGCAAGGATGACATACAAAGCTGAGATCCATAGTGGGATTGTATAAACGAAAGGCAGATCAATGAATCATATTACTAAATCAGAAATGTTTTAGAGGTAAAATTCAATAACCAAAGCCATTGGTGGTATGGAAAGCATATATTCACTTCCTTTCATTGTGCTGGCACAACATCTAAGGACTTTACAATATAACTTTTATTTGAAGCAGTCATTCTTAATGAAAAATCTTTTTATAAGAGCCATCCTTCCTTGAAAACGGAAATACCAAGGCAGACAAAGGATGACAATAGTTGAGTAAATTTCAGCAGTCCATGGAACTTATACAAAAATTGACCATGTGCTAGGACACAAAAACCTCAAAATCAAATGCAGGAAGGCAGAAATAATAAATGCATTTTTTTTTCAGATCATGACGGAATAAAAATCACATGCAATATAAGGCCAGGAGAAAATAGACCAAAAACCAATTGGAAACTAAATAATTTTATCCTAAAGAATGAATGGGTGAAACAGCAAATTACAGACACAATTACTAATTTCATTCAAGAGAATGACAATAATGAGACCACATACCAAAATTTGTGGGATACAGCCAAAGCGGTAATAAGGGGAAATTTTATATCTCTAGATGCTTATTTGCATAAAATAGAAAAAGAGAAAATCAATGAATTGGGCTTGCAACTAAAAAAGCTAGAGAAAGAACAAATTAAAAACCCCCAATCAAATACCAAACTTGAAATCCTAAAAATAAAAGGAGAGATTAGTAAAATTGAAAGTAAAAAAACTATTGAATTAATAAATAAAACTAAAAGTTGGTTTTATGAAAAAACCAACAAAATAGATAAACCTCTAGTTAATTTAATTAGAAAAAGGAAAGAGGAAAATCAAATTGTTAGTCTCAAAAATGAAAAGGGAGAACTTTCCACCAATGAAGAGGAAATTAGAGCAATAATCAGGAGTTACTTTGCCCAACTGTATGCCAATAAATTTGATAACCTAAGTGAAATGGAGGAATATCTACAAAAATATAGATTGCCCAGATTAACAGAAGAGGAAATAAATAGTCCCATTTCAGAAAAAGAAATAGAACAAGTCATTAATCAACTCCCTAAGAAAAAATCCCCAGGACCAGATGGATTTACATGTGAATTCTACCAAACATTTAAAGAACAGTTAACTCCAATATTATATAAACTATTCGAAAAAATAAGAAATGAAGGACTCCTACCAAACTCTTTTTATGATACAGACATGGTACTGATACCTAAACCAGGTAAAACAAAAACAGAGAAAGAAAATTATAGACCAATCTCCTTAATGAATATTGATGCAAAAATCTTAAATAAAATATTAGCAAAGAGATTACAGAAAATCATTCCTAGAATAATACACCATGACCAAGTAGGATTTATACCAGGAATGCAGGGATGGTTCAATATTAGGAAAACTATTAACATAATTGACTATATTAATAACCAAACTAACAAAAACCATATGATAATCTCAATAGATGCAGAAAAAGCATTTGATAAAATTCAACATCCATTCCTATTAAAAACATTAGAGAGTATAGGAATTAATGGACTTTTCCTTAAAATAGTCGGTAGCATCTATTTAAAACCATCAGCTCGCATCATATGTAATGGTGATAAACTGGAACCATTCCCAATAAGATCAGGGGTGAAACAAGGTTGTCCACTATCACCATTACTGTTCAATATTGTATTAGAAATGCTAGCCTTGGCAATAAGACAAGAAAAAGAGATTAAAGGAATTAGAGTAG
>JAJPUD010000383.1:282180-336013 GCA_023553655.1 Myrmecobius fasciatus | reverse complement strand
GCATACCCTTTGACCCAGCAGTGTTTCTACTGGGCCTATATCCCAAAGAGATCTTAGAGGAGGGAAAGGGCCCCACATGTGCAAGAATGTTTGTGGCGGCCCTTTTTGTGGTGGCTAGAAACTGGAAACTGAAGGGATGCCCATCAATTGGAGAGTGGCTGAATAAATTATGGTATATGATTGTTATGGAATATTATTGCTCTGTAAGAAACGACCAGCAGGACGATTTCAGAGAGGCCTGGAGAGACTTGCATGAACTGATGCTGAGTGAAACGAGCAGAACCAGGAGATCATCATACACAGCAACAACAGTATTACATGATGATCAATTCTGATGGACATGGCTCTCTGCAACAAAGAATTGTCTCAAACCAGTTCCAGTTGTTCACTGAAGAAGACCATATACACCCAGAGAGAGGGAAATGAAATATGGACTACAACATAACATTTTCATGATCTCTACTGACATTTGTTTGCATTGTGTTGCCTTTCTCTGATTCTTTTTTTTTTCTTGTAGATAGGATTTTTCTTGCATAACTTCTCAAGCATTTCAACATTATTAGCATGTAGTGGACTTCCTGCCATCTAGGGGAGGGGAGGGGACTGGGGGTAAAATTTGTAATGGAAAGCTTTGTAAAGATCAATGAACTACCCATACATATGTTATACAAATAAAAAGCTTTAAAAAAAAAAAAGTACAAAGCTGGAAAAAAAAAATCTTTATAGCCAGTGTGTCTGATAAAGGTCTCGTTTATAAAATACATAAAGAACTGTGTCAAATTTATAAGAATACAAGTCATTCCTTAATTGATAAATGGTCAAATGATAAGAGCAGCCAATTTTCAGATGACAAAATTAAAGCCATTGATAGTTATATGAAAAAATGCTCTAAATCACTATTGAGTAGAGAAATACAGATTAAAACAACTCTGAGGTACCATCTTATACCTCTCAGATTAGCTAAGATGACAGGAAAAGATAATGATTAATGTTGGAAGGGATGTGGGAAAACTGGGAAACTAATGCATTGTTGGTAGAGTTGTGAAATGATCCAACCATTCTTGAGCGATCTGGAACTATGCCCAAAGGGCTATAAAACTGTACATACCCTTTGACCAAGAAGTCACTACTAGGTCTATATCCCAAAGAGATTATAAAAAAGGGAAAAGAACCCAGATGCGCAAAAATGTCTATAGCAGCTCTTTTTGTGATAGCAAGATGAATATAGCACAAGTTGATTTACAGTACATGAACTGATGCTGAGCAAAAAAAGCAGAACCAGGAATACATTGTACACAAGCAAGAATGTGAGATGATCAAGTATGAAAGATCTGATTCTTCTCAGCGGTTCAGTGATCGAAAACAATTCCAATAGATTTTGGACAAATAATGCCATCTGCATCCAGTAAAGAAACTAAGGAAACTGAATGTAAATCAACATGTGCTATGTTCATTTCTTTTTTCTGTTTTTTTTTTTAATCTCTCCCATGGTTTTTCCTTTTGTTCTGATTTTTTCTTCCAACATGATGTATTAAAAAAAATAAATTTACTACAATTAAAAAAAAACTGCCCACAAAAAAATAATTGTCATATTCTTAATACATGGTTTTAGAAACCTATGAAAGAAAATTGTTACAAACTTATGATTCCAATGAGTTACAGATTAAATCCCATCTCCCTAAATATAATAACCATATACAGCCAACCTTACATAACACAAAAAGGTATAAGATTGTTATTAATTCTACACCCCACTCAAGAAGTTCTAGGAAACTGGAGGTAACAGCATTTTCTAATGATGTAAAGTGGAAGGAAAATGGGTCACATATTTTTCTTTTTTACCTTCTTGGGGAGAATACAGGTTTTATGGAGATCATAGGCCCAGACTAAAAAGCAAACTCCCACTTACCTACTGAGGAAATACTTGGCAATTTTAAAAAACAATGAAATACATATAACTAAAATAATTAAAAAGTTGGAGCTTCTTGCCAAAAGGTAAAGACAAGAAGGACAATGAGAGGTAATTATTTCCCTTAAGAAAAGGAAGGATAATCTTGTGAATTAAAAAAAAATATTCTGGTACCTTTTCAAGACTTGTTACAATGAGTATAATGTACATATGTATGTCTCTATGGGCAAATCATGGTAACCAGTCAAAGTTAAAAGTTGTATCTTACTAACTAGGAATGGCATTGGTCATAACTTACCCAAAAGACTGTCAGTAGAACTGGAATTATGGCAGAAATATGCCTTTCAGGAGGCCTTAGGAAAGACTAGAACTAAATCCCTGACTAGAGTAAGATCATGAAAATATAAGTTCTGGGAAAGAACACAGGAAAATGAGCTAGATATAGAAACCCTGTTCAAATAACTTTCCAGAACAATAATTACAGTACTCTCAATAATGTTTATGTATTTACTTTCTTCTTAAAAACAAAAATTGAGATCTGGCAAAGAAATAACAGGTTAGGAGTATGTAAAGCTGAAAAATAAAGGATTATATTAAGAGATGATCAAAGCCACTGATAAGTGAAGCTGCTCATTCACAGAACTACAAAGATGGCTTTGTATTAGATCTGTATAGGATCTGCAAGCATGAGAAGCCTAGAAGCAAGAAGATGAACAGGGGAGAGGGAATGTAGGATCACAGCCCACGGTGTATATTTTAAAATATAAATGCAAAAAATTAATGTTTGATTGGAAAGATTGCTTGAACTGGAGTGAGAAGATCCTAAATTTAGAATTGGAAGGAAACTCAGAAGTTATGTAAGCCCAAGCCCTTCATTTTACAGATAAACAGTGACCCCAGAGGCAGCGAATGACTGACTTGCCCATTGTATCAAAGCTAGGATCCAACTAAGGTCCTCTAACTTCAAAGTTGGCAAAATTCCACTTTAGTATACATGTTATCTAAACTTGAAACTTGACTAATTGATTCATAATCTGGTGAGAATGGGCAAGTTCCAAATTGTCTCTGGGCAGCAGATGGATGGGCCCAGAGATGACAAGGAAGAGACAGCAGGATCAACTGAATGTGGGAAACTGTGTAACATTTTAAGTGATCCTAAGTTTCTCCTTCCCTGCTTACATCCCTAAAATATTCTTAAGTTCAGTATTCTACTGTTGATGTTTTATGACTGCAAGTCACAGAATATTCACAATCTCCAGTGAATCAAAATTTCAGGTCAATGAAAGGACAATGGTGGGTCATGGAGAACAAAACAGGCTACATACAGCATTTTACCAATAGCAAACCGTTCCTAATGGGAGCGTTAAAAACACTATCTAAGAGACAAATGAATAAAGAGGAAGAGAAAGAAAGAAAGAAGATGGTCATGTAGTACAATCAAATATAATCAGCACCTAAACTGATAACTACATAAAATCAGGTGATAATGGAGGAAGATCCCTAATACTTTGGGTATAGTGCTTCCATAGAGAATTATAGAAGCACATAGATAAAAGTAGCAGAATGAAAAGGAACTAACTAGATTTTATCAGTGAAAAGGGCCCAGTGGGACACATCTATATCTAATGACCTAACACCCTGAAAAGGTGGGGGGGGGGAGAGAAAAGGAAGAGGGCAGAAAGAGAAGGGTACAAGGATAGGGAAGAGAAAAAGTTCAAGGATACTAGGTAAATGGTATAGGAACTTTAAAAAAAAGTAAACTCAAAGGCTAAAGATACTAGGGTTATTGAGGAAAGTATTTGCTGATAATTTGATTAATAAACAAATTCCATCTATATTCAAGAGAAGTTGAGGAGACACACAAAAGTGAACAATTTAAAATAAAAATTAGGCATTCAAATCAGAAGAGATAACCTGAGAAGATAATGAGAAAAAGCAGTTACCAGGCACTTTAGATGAGCTAATTACTAAATTTAGCTTCACATTTCCTGGCAGGTAATGCAAAAAAAGAGATACATGCTGGGTTATATGGTATTGATTGTTTTACAATAGAAAGTATGCAAATTCATTTGTAGAGACAAAATTTTCTTAGAATTGAACTTAAGGAGAAATATAATGTATGGATCTTTTTATCAATATCTCTCAGTAATTCCAAGCTTATGATTTTTAACTTTAGTTATACAAAAACAATCAATGCTATTCAAAAAAAAAATTCTTCCATGACTCTCTAGAAATGTTGGTGGCATGGTATGCTGGCCTGACTCATGAGAACATATATGGAAGAAGATGAGAGAAATCAAAGCAGGTTCTTTGCTTTCTGATAAGCTAACTTAATAAAGGGATAACACCTGAAAAATCTGAAGGTCATTTAATGGGTTCATTAGACTCTTTGAAATATTGTCTGAAGTGAGCTTTTGTCAGTGCTGGATTATAATCAATTTTTGGCTGAATTCTCTAATGATTATTGTCATAGTTACTCTCAAATTGTTGGTTAAAGTATATAGATAATATAAATGAAAGAAGCAAGACTTTTGCTATGAAAATTTAAGGACAGGGGCAGTTAGATGGCACGGTAGATAGAGCACTAATCCTGAAGTCAGGAGGACCTGAGTTCAAATACAGATTTAGAGACGTAATTAACTCTCACTAACTCTGCGACACTGGGAAGATCAACTTAATCCCAATTGCCTCGCCAAAAAATAAATAAATAAATAAATAAAAAATTAAATTAAATTAAATTAAATTAAGAACTGGAGTAATGTATTCAACTAATGTGGACAACAATTGATAGGAACTTAACTACCGTTGGGGAAATGGTAGCTAACAAAGGACAACATCTAGTTGTTTGAAATGGGAGATGTCTCCATCCTTATTTGGTTCCAATCAATTAAAAAGTATTCAGCAATGAGTCCCAAATTAAGAGCTCAGCTTTCCTTTTATGAATGGGGAAGAACTTTTTTGATTTTAGATTTCTTTAGCTATGTGAACAAAATTGAAGGGACTGATCATGAATGGGGGTAGACTCTTGATTTAAAACTGATTCCTTCACTGAAATAGGTTAGATTGTAGATGAGATCATCCCTGGCAAAAGATATGAGAAAATTAACAAGACATATTTTTATGTTACTAAACTATGTTACTAAGATAATGACTTGACTGTTAGTGGTAGATAGGACTTCAGATAGGTTTGCTGGGGTATTTTTCTTTCAACCTTCCTTTCTCTTTCCTTCAGACCAACCAAATATGAGCCTAATGGCCCTGTTCTAACCATGTTTTCTGTCTTAGCTTTTTTCTCCCTTAGAAAATAATGGGAAATTTCCCTTACAAATAGAATGGGAAATGTAAGGACTTTTCAATTTTTCAGGAGGAAAAGGCAGATAGATTTCCAGAATTTCTGTTAGTCAAAGGAACAATTAAGTAGTTCTTTCTACTTTTCTTTCTTTTCTTATTTTTGAATATATGTTGAATATATGTTTTGAATATATATTTTGAATCCCACATGATAGTAACTATAATGTTAGGTTTTTATAATATGTGAACATACATAATAAAAAGCTATTATGAATTTGAGAATAAGTTTAAAAGAACTTGGATTTTATAAATCACAATATATACATTTAAAAATATAGTAATATTAATCATGTACTCTGACAGGTACTGGGGATCAAACATAAAAATGAAATAACCCCTGCTTATAGTGAGCTTACACTCAAATAAAAGATAGATTGTGTATACGTGTAGAAAATGTTTGCTTATTTATGGTTTTTTTTTTTGTGGATTCATCAACCCCTTATTATTCCAGGGACCCAAAGCTACAGTTTGGAACTCCTAACTCATACATAGTTTAAAGTCCTGGAGTACAATGTATCTAGGACTGCAGTAAGACCATGAGGTCACAAAACTTTGGCCAGAAGATTCATTTCCTGAGATCTTAGAGCAGAGATATTAAACATGCATAACACAGTCCAAGCAAGGTTAAAATATGATTGGGAAATGTTTAACAAAATAAGTAAAAATACAGTAAAACATAGATAATATGACTATTTGGTTTTCTAACTTGATATGTGGCCTATAGGGATCTTTATGTGTGGTTCAGTGGCCCTCATTTTTATTTAAATTTGAAACCACTGATCATGATCAAACATCGCATTTTATAGATGAGGAAACTGAAATCCAGAAAGGTAAAACAGCTTCTCTGGGAATAAGTGGCAGAGCTTGAACATGGACCAAGGATTTCTAACTTCAAAATCAATATTCTTTCCACTGGATATTAAAAAATAATAATAATAATAAAAATTAACAAAGGCATGAAAGTCGTTGGCTGAGAAAGTCCTCTACCTTTCAGCCTCTGACAATGGAAGCTGAGAGTTAAAATAAGGTCTGTCAGCAGTAGAGATGGGATAACATGCTCCTGACCAACAATGTGAAGAGTTCACCAGATTTTATTAGTCTAGAATTGATGTGAGGCTAAAAACTACTCAGAACACAAGTACAGCCTTGTACTCTATGGCTGAATATTACTATCCAACAAAATAAGAATATGTAAATTAGTTGACTGATGTTCAGAAGAAAGCTTTAATGTGCAAACAAAATGGGACTATGTGGGCTAATCATATATGAATATGCAAATGAGAAGGCTCCAATTCAGGAGATGTCATCACAAATCTAGCAATGAACATCCTATATTATGACTACTACAATACATCATTCACATATACTACTGTAATATAAGCTTTTTAAGCCTAGAATTGTGGCAAAGCCAAAAGTCACTCTGTACATATTTACAGTCATACCACAACTCTAAAAACTTAAAATTAAATATGCACAGAGAACTTTATCTATCTCCATACATAACCAAGCTACCTCAACCACTCACAGTCTAAGCTGAATATTCTAATTTTTAATCCAAGAACTTGAAGTTGGATTTCACTCTGGAAGTCTTGAAATATGGCCTACACCTTATACACATATCTTTTTGTCCAGAAATTTCAACAGTGGATCAGTCTAATACCAATAGTAGTACAGAGGGAAATAATGTATATAGCCACTAGCTTTCTGGAACAGTATCCCAGTTTTTAAAAAACCCTTAGCGACCTTGAAGCAAATCTCTGTTCCGGATGTAAAAGAATCATAAAGGGGTAGCTCTAATGCTTTCTTGGCTAATTGGACTATCCAAAAACAACATCATTGGTTTTCTTTGCCAGAACAGAATGAGGGGCAAAAAGGAGAAAAATAAATTATCTGCCTACACAGGCAATTGTATAACAGAATACACAGTGAGCTAGACATGAAATTAGTAAAACCCAAGTTCAAACCCTTAAGAGCTACGTGAACTTGAACAAGTCCCAATCTTTCTGTGCCTCAGTTTCTAGATCTATAAAATGAGGTTATATTTGGCTTCAGGGGACCCTTTTAGCCCTAAATCTAAGATCCCTTTCAGCTATAAATCCAAAGATTTCTTTTCTCCCATCTTTGCCTGACAACATTCAGGAAGCAGAATGGTGCAGAATGCAGGAAGAAGTCTCTACTGGGACAATCCTAACTATACCCAAGATAAGAACCATGCATGGAACACTGTCAGGTAAATTTATAATTTTATATAAAAAATAAATAAAAGTAAATTTTATTGATGCCTTCTAGTCTTTTGTTTTTGCTTTGCTGTCACTTCCAAATATAAATCCTTATATCACAAATGAATACCTACTTTATACCAGAAAAATCAATTAAATGAAATCAGCTGTGTCTATGGCCACATCATATATGCTTCAGGCTCCCATTGATCAACCAAAAAGAAGAGGAGAATGTGTTTTACCATCTGATCTCTCGGGTCAAAACAGGTTACTGCAGTTACCTAAGAGTTTATCTTTTTTTGTGTGTGTTATTGCTATTTATATTTATATCATCATGGATACAAATGCACATTGTTCACCATGTTCTGCCCATTTCGTTCTTCATTAGTACATAAAAATCTTCCTGTGCTTCTCATAATTCCTTATATTTACTGTTTCTTATATTGTAATAAAATTCCATTACTTTCAAGCACAATAGCTTATTTAATGATGTCCTCATTCAAAGTGCAATTAATTTGTATCTAGTTCTTTGGAAAGCTCATATTTACAATAACTATTCTCCCACAGATACTAAATGGCTGTACATTGTGACCACCATGATCTCAAAAGAATTACAACTTTAGATGACACAAAAAGCAACTGACAATTTTATGGTGGGGTCTATGAATGATATCATGTGACCAACTCCTGCCAATAAAGAGTGAGGGAAATACATGATCACTGCCAAATCTGTATCCTTAAGTAATTGTTCTGGGCTTCTGTTTCTTTATTTGTCAAATGAATGGTAATGTCCTTTCTTTAAATCTAATGATCTAAAACAAAGTGTTAACTTGAGTTTAACCTAGGTTTGATGAACTAGTTTTATTTTAATAGTTTAAAAACTGTGTTTCAAAATTTCCTTTGGAATCACCATATTAAATACAACTATACATAAACTTTGGGTTTTGTGCTGAATAGGGTCCCCCTTATCCCATGGCAGTCAGTTATTATTTAATACTTTTTCAAAAAGGAATAAAGTACATAATTTTTGAAACTATGAGTGATCCTAATGATCAGAGTTTAAAAATATTTTGGAAACTAGAAACAGAATCCGTAGAGATCATTAAAATAAAGACCAACTTGTCATTAACAATCAATTCTTGGAATGCAATTCAGTGTCCTGTGGGCAAATCACATCACCTCTCTGAATGTCTTTCAATTTCTTCATTTGAAAAGGAAAGTACAGGACCTCTAAGGTCCCTTCTATATCTAACTTTATTATCCTGTGACTTCTGAAAGGAAGTTGAACAGCCATATTATTATCATAAGGCATACTGGATAGATAGCTCCAATATTTACTGCCTTCTATATTCAAGAAATATTGAAGAGCTCTAGAATATCGGGTATATTTTCATAGAAAATTAACAGAAAGAATGGGTAGGGAGAGGCCAGTAAGGAAGGAAGAACTCTAAAACTTAGAATTAAAAAAAATGTTAAAAAAAAGAAACGTTTTAGAAAGAAATGTACATAATTTGTACTAGTAGTAAAAGAAATTTCCATAGTAGAGGTTTTAGTTTTTTCAAAAAATCTATGAGAGTATATCTCATTGTGGAGCAAATATTATATTTATGTTGATTAGAATTAAATGACAAAATTAAAATCCCAAGAATCTAAATGGATGACGTTTAGTAGTAAGTTTTGATGAGTTTCTAAGGCCTGAAACAGTGCCAATACATGAAAGGCTAGAACAAATTTATAGTAACTGCCCATTTTAGGAAAAAAATTGTATTTCTGTATGGTTTCCTGCATAGTTTATCCATTCCCTAAACAAATGGTAAACAAATCTTTAAGTATTTTCTCACCCAGCCTAAACAAATAAAGCTACACCTGTGATAGAATAATATGGCACAAATATAAAAATGTTCTACATTACTAAGGTACCTTATTTTCTGTAAAAGACATATTGCTTAAAAGTTGCATACAAATGAAGTGGCACTTTAAATATGCTATTAGGGAACTATTAATTAAAAGCATCTTTTAGTGAATTAATCTACAAAATAAATAACTGCAAACTAGCTGACCAATCATAAATCTGGATTTTTATACATAGGGCAAGGAATGAAAATTATACTATTCAAAATTTTTAAGGCTTCATAACCCAACCAATAAATTGTAATATTATAAACTCAAGAAAAATGTCAAAAGCCAGAGTAAGCCAAGTTAGAATACAAGTATTCCTGGCAACCAACCCTTATGATGCTATTTTGGGAGACAGCAATTATAAAGTAGTAAGGTCAGATCATCCCAAAGCCTGAATCATTTGATAACCTAAGCCATATGTTACAAAAGTCAAAAGTAGTCAGAGATATGGAAGTAAGAGTACTAATCATCATCATCATGGTATTTGTTTCCATATAAATCAAAACAGGTAAAAGCACTATGGACATTCGTCATTCCCTTTCCCTTCTCAATAGGACAAAACAGTGCAAGAGCTCTTACTTCACTAAACTATTATTCACAACAATAGAGTTTGCCAAAATAAATATATAAGGTTCATACCTACTGTGATAAGTAGTATTAGAAGTAAAATTCAGAAACAAAGAAAGCAAAATTCCTATGTTTAAAAATAATAGCCCCACTTTAACTTGTTTCACACTTTTTATTTTTTCAAAGAGCACTCATTTATATATAGCTTATCATCACAACATGCAAAGGCCGGTAAATCAAGTATAATTATTCGCACTTTCAACATGTGGAAACAGAAACACGGTAAAAGAGTTTTGCTTAAAGTCACACAGATGGTTGGTGGCAAAGATGGGGCCAACCTTCCTAATTCACAGCCAAATATTTTTCCCAAAGAATTCTCTACTAATCAAACTACCTACCTTTCCTATAGAATTATACAAAAAAACTGAGGTAAACTATCACTTTAATTTATCTTAATACTTATCAACAATTTAATTCAAGAAACTATGCCCATATTAAATATTTAATAAAATAAATATCCTTCTTGTTATTTTACAACATAATTACTTAAATAGAATGAAATTCCTGGAGAGGTTCAGAGAAACAGGATGCTATTGACAAAAGCAGAGAACTTCACAGAAGTCTGCCATCTATCTACCATCTATCCCATAAAACTTCAAAATGAACTTGCTCCTCCCCCCCCAAAAGTAGACGGTATAATGAACCATCTGTACCATAATGTTTAGAGCCAATTGGGAAGACCTGATTTTTTAATTCCTTTCCTTTTCAAATGTGTAACACTTTTAATTGAAGAAAAAGTGTGTGGGGGGGAGGGAGGGCATTTAGCAAGGACTTTTTTTTTTAATATGAGATTTTTTTATGTTACTTTGATGCTCTTTTTGGTGGGTTTCTTTGACATGCTCCTATGTGGTAGTGGGATAGCCAACCCCTGTGGCCTGAGCTGCTGCGAAAAGAAGCTTACAACTGTGCGGCATTCACATAAGAGACAGCTTTCTACCACTGTCTACCAATCTGACTCAACAATTCAATTAGACTTTCAAGGATAAAGCTAAAATGCAGATATCACTATGGTCCGTGGATCAGGCAGATTAATGGAAAGACTGAAAAAGAACAATCACTTATTTCAGAAAGCAGTTATGCTTTTTCCTTTCTTTTTTCCTGTTGAAATGTTAAAAGCATTCAGCACAGAAACTTTCCTTCCCAAATGAAATATTAGCTAACTTTTTAAAAGATCAGGTTAGCTGATGGGGCAGCTTTCCTGTCAGGTGATTTGGCAAAAGCTACAAAGTTCTCCTTTAACAGTTAGTCTGACCTATTTGTCCAATACATCTCTCCATTAACAAAAAGGATCCTTATACTTCAGTGAGCATTGGTTATTATATTAGAATATTTCTGCCAAGTACCACATTTTTGAGTATATTATTAAGAAATGAAAAAATTCCCAATAGGTTCATTTCCATGCTCAGCTCTGATGTATTCAGTGCTGAACAAATGTCATTTTATACAAGAAGTTATACTTCAATTGATGGATCTCCTGAAAATAAAGTTTCTTTAGAAAAAAATTTAAATCATCATTAATCAAGCAAAGTAGGATTAGTATGTGTCACTTAGCTTAAAACTCTATGTTCTGGGAAGGTGAAACCAGCTACAATTTCATTTACGGTAAAATGTGATCTTTCCATCCGCTACGATCCTGTAGTACTTATTTATTACCTGCAGCATTCTGCCTACTATCAGATCACGCCTTGCATAGAGCAGGTGTTCAACAAGAATATGGCATTTAAATTTGCTCCATTTCAATCATTTCTTTTTCCAATAACTTTAGTTACTTTTTCTACTCTTTTCTAGGAATCAGCTAATTTCTACATATTCTACATAAAATGAAGGAACCAAAATAACATGTAGCATTTTAATCAGTATCCAATCAATAATAAAGTAGAAAAGAAAGATTATTTATCCAAAGGTTAATGTATTTCTACTAATCTGCCCCAGCATCACAATAATATATTGCTGACTTGTACTCAGCTTGCGATCCAAAGGATGAGTCCAAGACATCAATGAGCATACATTCCCCACCTTTCAAAGCATTTACAAACCTAATGAACACACATATAGCCTCCAAATCCATGATATAATATGAAATTAAACTGAACCCCAAAAAGACAACTTATATCACCATTTCACAAGTATTCCAAATGATGAAGCTCTATGCATTACTAGTCTTTGGATAGAAGTCTGAGCACTTCACCCATGGAATCAATTTTTTTGACTCAGGTTCCATAGTATCAGTTTACTGAGAATATCAAGTGGCACAAAATCAAAAACCTTAGTAAAATTCAATTGCATACCATGTATTGCTTCTTCTTTTACCTATCAAGTCCATCACTTTGTCACAGAACACAGTGTTTTTAGGATGATGATCTGCTTTCCATAAAAGTAGGTTATTTACTCTCATGTAAGAAGATTCCTTTGCCTTCTGCCGTTCTAGGTGTCTACAGATTAATTTCTTGATAATTTGTCCTAATATCTTTCCAGATATCATAATTAAGCTGACTAGCCTATAACCTCCAGAGTTATCTTTCTTCCCTTTCATAGTAATGGGCTTCGGATTTCTCCATCTGCAACTCAGGACTGCCTTCCATTCTGCAGGAATCCTCAAAAATAATAGTGAAAATCAAGGGTGACAGAAGGAGAAGAAAACTGGAATTTTCCTGGAGTCTGACAAGGCCCAAGCCTTCCAGCTTTGAGTATGAAGTGTCTGATCCCATCTTTTTCCTAGAGCTTCTTCTTGAATAGCAACTTGTCTGAATTTTATGGTCATAGTGGCAGTTTGAGCTGCCCTACAGCAGATGCTGGGAAGTGATAGAAACAGATTAGCAAGTCTTTAAATTTCTGTTATCTTGAAAAGTAACTTGTGAATAGAGGCTATAAGTTCACAAACCAAGAAAATTTCTGACTTTGCCCATAAAAATAACTTTGCCTAAAAAGTTTTGTTACCTACCTTGAAGTTCTCCACTGCGGCTATACAGCTCCCTTCTCTGCTCACGCAAATATGCACTCATGCTGATAGCATGGGAGGATGACTCAAACCTACAGCAGAACAGAAGGCCAGGAAAGATTTATATGCTAATAGCACAGACTACCGAAAAGCCACTTAATCCAAAAGAACAATATCCCAATCACCTCACACCTGCTCCTTTAACATCATGGCCAAGAAAACTATGGGAAGTAAAGAAGAAGAATAACAACAGGTAACAAGACCAAGGTCAGTGTCTGACTTCTGCTGAAGAGTTCAAATTCTCTTCAGTCTCCTGGTAGGCCTTTTCCCAGGTTTAATCTACATTTGATACTTCAACAATATCACAAACATTTATTAAGAGACTACAATATGCAACTCAATATTCAAGATGCTGGAGATGAAAAGATGAAAAACAAAGAAAATGCACAATTCCTGTCTTCAACAAGTATACCTTATATTAGGGGGATGAGAGGAGAGAGTAGCATTAGAACTAACATTGGTATAATAATGCTTTAATGTTTTCAGAGTGTCTTATTTTCAATATCTCATTTGAATCTCACAACAATCCTAAAGAGTGGCTACTATGGATATTTTAATATGCCTTTTACAGAAGAAGAAACAGCAGCTCAGAAAACTTAAATAACACAGTTTGTAATCAAACAACTAGAAAGTGTCAGGAGTAGGATCTTGACATTTTTCCCTACCTCCAGGTTCAATATTCTCTCCTCAAAATAAGTTTCCTCCAATAAACAACATTGTTGTTAATTACAAGGTAATTATAGGAGAGATTATATCTAATATCTAAGGGACCAAGAAAGGCATCCTATAGACTCAGCCTTGAAAGGGGCTAAAAATAATAATAGACACTCCACAGAAGAGGATAGGAACAGCCTGTGCAAAAGCACCAATTTTTAGGGAATAGGAATGCAGGGTACAAGAGAAGTAATATAAAATACATCTGCCAAGAGAGATTGGTGTCAGACTGGAGGACACTACATCAAGCTGCAGTCTTATCCTAAAAGCACTAGAGAGGAACTGGCGATTTTTGAGCAGAGGTGTGACATGATCAGAATTGTGGAGCAATTAGAATCATTTTAAGCTTTGAGCCAGCAGTGTCTGTACTGGGTCTATATCCTAAGGAAATCATAAAAAAGGGGAAAGCACCCACATGTGCAGCTCTTTTTGTGACAGCAAGGAATTGGAAACTGAGTGGATGCTCATCAGTTGGAGAATGGCTGAACAAATTGTGGTACATGAAGGTAATGCAATATTATTGTTCTATAAAAAATGATGAACAAGTTGATTTTAGAAAGGCCTAGAAAGATTTACATAAAGGAATGCTGAGTGAAATAAGTAGAACCAGGAATACATTGTACACAACAGCAAAAATGTGTGATGATCAATTATGAAAGGCTTGGTTCTTCTCAACTGTCCAGGGATTCAAAGCAATCCCAATAGACTTTGGACAGAAAATTCCATATACATTCAGAAAAAAGAACTAAGGACACTGAATGTAAATCAACACCTGCTATGTTTATTTTTTTTCTGTCTTTTTTTTCTATCTCCCATGGTTTTTCTCTTTTGCTCTGATTTTTTCTTTCCCAACTTGATTCATAAAACAATGTGTGTTAAAAATAAATAAAAAGTTAAATTAAATTAAATTAAAATCATAAGACTAAAAAAATAATCATTTTAAATATGATTATGAGCATATCATCACCTAGTCCAGAAAAGATTAAGTATTTCATGGTTTTCTCTCACCTTCTATTTGGACAGCAACACTTTTGTCACTCCTAGAAGACTTCTGTTATCAGGATTAATCTAGAAATAGTGCTAACTAACTAACCCCCAGAAAACCAGTCACAAACTACAATTTAGAGCTCTTGAGGCAATATATCTATTAAAATGTCATTCATTTTTTGCTCTACCAAGTATCAAATAAAATACTTTTACAGAATTAAATGTATGTTTCTATCTTCAACAAAAACAGTTTTGTAAAAAACAAGTGAGAAAGGGTTGTTATCTACCTTATATGGGCCTTGTACAAGGGGGCATAGAGAAAATTAATATGATAAATAAATAGATTCCTAAAAACTGACATAATAATATAAAAAATACTCAGGGCCTCAAATTAAAAGAAGTATGTAAAACAAAACTGAATAGATTCCTGATATCTGAAACAATTTTAAAAAATCAAGTTAGAAAAAGTAAGGAAGCAAGATAGCAGGGTGATGCAATGAAGTGAGTGAGGAGCTTAGAATCAGAAAGACCTGAGTTCAAATCCAGTCCTGAAAACTTCCTAGTTGGGTGACCTTGGCCTGTTTATCACTGGAGAAGGAAATGGCAAACCACTCCAGTGTATTTTGCCAAGAAAATCCCATGGACAGTAGTTTGTGTGGTCAAGAAGCATTGGACATAATTAAAATGACTCAACAACAAAGAATGAATCCATTGGTGGAGTGCAGTTGAACATGAAATTTGAAAAGATAAAAACAAAATCTTCCAGTAGACAGCAGACAGAGAGTAGATCTAACTATTACTGTTATTAAGGAGTAAAAATCAAGAGCAGGAAAGATGAGCCAAGTTTCCATTATGAGGAAGCTGAACTATTATAATTTACCTAACAACTTTGAGGAATAGGAAAGGTCTTTCATGAACAATGGAAAGGAATAAACAGATTTAGGCATAAAAGCTTGATAGAAAAAAATTCATTACACAGAATTCTTTTCTGTGCACTTGCCAAAACTAAACAGGCATCAAAAGTATGATGTAAGATATTGTGGGGTCCTTCTGCCATAACATTACCAACCACTCAACAGGCATGGGGCAGCTAGGTGGCGCAGTGGATAGAGCACCAACCCTGAAGTCAGGAGGACCTGAGTTCAAATCTGGCCTCAGACACTTAACATTCCCTAGCTGTGTGACCCTGGGCAAGTCACTTAACCTCAATTGCCCCCCCCCAAAAAAAAGAAAAGACAGGAGTGACCTCCAAAAAGCATGTTGAAAGCTATTGGCCAGAGGACAAGAGAAAAGTAGGGTTGTAAAAAGGGAAAGGAAAGGCAAACATTCTAAGAGAGGATAGGTGTTAAAATACAATTAATCTTAATTGGAGACAGTTAATGATAAATAATAAAATACTTCTTACACTTGAGAATAATGGGTTTTTACCAAAATATTAACTCTTCATAACCACAAGATTTTTTTGAAACTGAAATCTTTTCTAACTTCTGGAGTCAATGACCTACAATCCTGAAAGGATCATGGATAAGTTAGAATTGTGTGTGAACAACCTAGATCTGAGAATTTAAGATCAGGAATATTTGCCTAAAACTTCTTAAAACTGCTTAATATGTCAGATAAAAACTGAAGAAGGCATGAAGTACACTAATTGTGTCAAAAATATCTAGTTCCTATGTGTAATTGAATAATAACCATGGAAAAGAGAAAAAGAACACACTCCAAAATAAATTCAACTCTAAAAAATACAAAATGCTCATCAATTCCAAAACTGATTCAGTAAAAGGTACAAAGATTCAACTATATTACAACAAATAGAAATTCAATTTTTTTTTAAACAACAAAAAAAACCCAAAATCTTAACTACATTTCTGGTTCATATACTATATAGAGAAAACAGATATGTGTTCCACTTGTGTCCAGTATCCAGAATATGAATATACGGTACTAAATCAGTTATCACCAGAAAACAGTGGAAATGAATTTTTTCCTAAATAATATAAAAGAAAAGGACAAAGAGGAGAGGGTTTTTTTTTGTTGTTGTTGATTAGTTTTGTCTGACTCTTCCTGATCTCATCTGGGGTTTTCTTGGCAAAGACATTGGAGCATTTTATCATTTCTATCTCTACCTTATTTTATAGATGAGGAAACTTAGGCAAATAGGGTTGAAAGGATTTTTTAAAAGGGAAAGAAATTCTTCTTTAACCAATTAATATTGTGTTCAAAGAGTAATAAAGAATATAAAGTGTGCAAATTTTTTAAAAAGAATAAGTACTTAGGATTGGGGATTTTCTTAGAAGGTAGAATTTTCCTTTCCCATTAATTTTCCCAAGGCTCCTTATATTTTGTATTAAAAGTGAAGATATTGCAAGAATCACTTTAAACACTACATTTTTAACTAACAATAAACAATTGTAAAAGGCACTGAAAAAAAAGTTAAAAATCAAGTAACTGTGACATCCAAACCAATGCTTTAAATGAATATTGTAATTTACAGTCAAGCATAAGTCCTAGTGTATTTGAGGATATAACAGTTGCTCCTATCTGCCCTTTTAGTACTTACTTAAAGAGAGAATTTTTTGGCCTTTGAGGTTTCTTTTTGGCAAAAAAAGCTGCAAATTCCCGGCCTGTGCTGGCATAACTAAGCTGAGCTGATGGTTCAGAAGCCGTCCGAGTGTTCTTCATATCCAAATATTCTGTCAGCAGCATCTACAAAAGTTAACAAAACAGGATCATATATACAATTCCAATAAACTAACAAGTCTCAAATCAGCAAATACATAATAATTCAATTACATATAATTATAGCCAAAGTTATACTAACCCAGATATTTTGAGTTTTATGAAGACTATTCCAATAACTGGTCAATTTCCTGCTCCCCACACTTGAAGGGTCAGAGAAAGGAGAAAGAGATAGTGGAAGGGCAAAAGACAGAAACTTATACAGAAAGTGACTTACCCAGGGACACACCACTACTGGTGGATGAAGTGGGTGACCTTGGTGTCTTCAATGTCTGACTATGCTTCAAAAGTATACTCAGGCAGGTAACTCCCTGGGGCCTAGTTTCATTACTTATAAAATGAGGGACCACTAGGCATCTCAGCAGGGAGAGCACCAGGCCTGGAGTCAGGAAGACTCATCTTTCTGAGTTCAAACACACACTTAGTAGTTGTGTGACCCTGGGTAAGTCACTTCACCCTGTCTGCCTCAATTTCCTCATCTGTAAAATAAGCTGGAAAATGAAATGGCAGATCGTTCCAGAATCTTGGACAAGAAACCTCCAATTTGACCACAAGAGGGGAACCCAACAAAACAATTGAACAACCACACAATGAGAACAGGATGGATAATCTGTAAAGTCCCTCTAAAGTACAAGATTAGTGATCATGTGATCCTCAGCAGCTAATTTGATATTAGCCTTGAGAAAGAGGACAAGTCAAGGATTAGGCCAAAATTTGAGACCTGATAGACAGTGGTTTTGGATTTAGCAAGTAATAGATTACTGACAAAGTTGTACAGGAAATTTTACCAGAGGGGTAAGGTTGGAAGTCAGGCAGCAAGGGGTTGAAAAAGTGAATAGGAGGGCAGAAAATGGAAAAAAAAAAAAAAAAAAAAAAAAGAACATAAAGTTTTTTGTTTTACTTCTGTGCTGTGAAAGAGAACAGATCTCAGGTTGAAGAAATCTTTAATGACCTAAGCAGTCTTTCTAACCAAGAGGAAGTAATCAACAGAAAAGGTGAAAATGAAGATAAGAGTAAGGGGGAAATTATAAGAAGGCAATCTGCTTCAATTGTAAGGGCAAGTATTTTTATTTATTTATTTTATTTAATAGTTTTCCCCAGTTACACTCAAAACAATTTTTTTTACATTTGTTTTTAAAATTTTTGAGTTCTAGGTTCCTTTCCTTATCCCTACCCACAATTAAAAATTCACATGTGAAGTTATGCAAAATATTTCCATTAAAGTCAAGTTGTGAAAGAAAACATAGATCTCTTACCCTAATGAAAATAAAAACCCTCAAGAAAAATTAAGTTAAAAAAAAAAGAGAGAGAGAGAGAAAGAAATAGAGAATGCTTTGATCTGTATTCAAACATAATCACTTCCTTCTCTAAATATGGATAGGATTTTTCATCAAAAATCCTTCAGATGTGGATGATTGTACTACTGAGAATAACAAAGTCAAATGACAACTGGTCATCCTAGACCATTGCTTTTACTTTGTATACAGTACATTTCACTTTGATTGAATTCATGGAGGACTTTGCAGGTTCGTTTTTTTTTTTTTCTCCTGAAAGCATCCTACTCATCATTTCCCATAGAAAAATAATGTTCCATTATAAACACACACCACAGTTTAGTGAGACATTCTCCAATTGATAAACATTCCCTTAATTTCCAATTTTTTTTGCCTTAGGAAGAGAATTACTATGAATATTTTTGAACATATAGATCATTTTCCATTTTTAAAAGATCTCTTTTGGTACTCATGCCAAATAATGGTATTGCTAGGTAAAAGGACATGCATGAATTTATAGTCTTTTGGGCACATATCAAATCTTTTGATCATTTATCAATTGGGGCATGGTTCTTATTTTTTATAAATTTGACTCAGTTCCCTCTATGTTTAAGAAATAAGGCCTTATCAGAGAAAATTGCTTCAAAATTCTTTTCGCAATTACTATTGCTAACTGTATTTCCCACCAACCCCCAACTTCATTTATTCTCTCTCTTCTTTCACCTTGTCCCTTCCCAAAAGCGTTTTGGTATTGACCACTCCCTCCCCCAATATACTCTCTCTTCTATCATTCTTCTCCCCCCCCCCCCTTTCCATATCCCATTCCCTTCCGATTTTCCTGCAGGGTAAAATAGATTTCTACACCACTACTGAATATATATGTTATTTCTTTTTTGAGCCAATTCTAATGAAAGTAAGATTCACACTCTCTCACCCTCTCCTCCCCCTTTCCCCCTTTACTATAAAAGCTTTTTCTTGCCTCTTTTTTATGTCAGATAATTTGCACCAATCCGCTTCTCCTTTTCCCTTTCTCCTGGCATATTCCTCTCTCATCACTTAATTTCATCATTTTTAAAAAAAGAGATATAAGAGCAAGTATTTTTAAAGCACACTAGTTTAACATCTAGAGTAGTGAAATGTGGTGGAATTCATTTAATTTCCGTGTCCCTTCTCATTCAATACACTATAATACAAATCTCGATTAATTAGAACACTTAGCAAATCCACAGATAACTGAAATTTCTCAACAACCTAATTCTGTGAAAAAGAGGCCAATGTAAGGAGTTACTATGTTCTCAAAACAACCACCACCACTCAGTCTCCTAAGGATCTCTACATATTCAGATAAGAAAATGTTTCCAAGTATTATACAATCTTGAAAGTGTTATATAAACTCAACTATTGTTATTCAAGCTAAATGCTGTTTACATATGAATTTATAATGATATACAATAAGACTAATGTTTTTTAAATAATTATAATACCTTTTGAAAGGTATTGTAGTACAAGAAAGTTCATTAAATCCAATATACTTTACTTACTAAGGCAGGGAAAGGTAATTATATTCACTTACCCAGAACTTCAATCTTTCTATGGATTAAAATGTATTGGCATTGTACCTGAACCACATGTAGTTAAAGAATCTGCATATCTAGTGATCCCAATTCCTAATATAAGCAGAATCAAATTTACCAAGAGATAGAAAGGTGATGTCCGTAGGGGGAAATACATGAGTCAAACACTGCCCGGGACACCTATTACCTATTAACAGTGTGACCTTGGGCTAGTTATTTAACCTCAGTTTGTTTCAGTTTTTTCAACTTTAAAATAGGGAAAATAATAGTACCTATTAGCAAGGCAATGGTGAAGATCAAATAAAATAGCATTTGTAAAGTGCTTAGCACAGTGCCAACTAGAGAGTAGGAGCTGTATCAGTGCTTATTCCTTTCCCCTTATCCTAAAATATATTAATTTCATAATATAGTAATGTGTGATATATGAACACATTACTGATGTAAATTAAGATATTCCCTATTTTTCAATGTTTTCTTAAATTCATTGCTTATTTCTTGCTTAAAAAATTCCATCTTATTGTAAAAGATACGGTCACTCGTTGAGTCCACAGATTGATACCTCAGGGGCATGTGGTTGGAACCCCATACATGCTTGGAATCCCATACCTGCTTGGACTCCTCCTTGGCTGGGTGCAGTTCAATGGAACTTCATACCTTCCAATGGAACCTCCATTTTCCAAGGGCAGAATAGCCAGATGATGGAGAACAGCACCCTGGAGCCACCACTAGTGATCCCCACCACATTCACCTGCATGCCCACCCCAGTGCCTCATTGGAGTACCCCTCCAGTTCCACAGCTGGAGATTCCACGGACCCAGAGCCTCTCGTCTGTGCTGAGAATAGCTGCCCTCAGGAGCACATGCTCTCCCATATGACACATCTGCCATTTCATCAAATACTGGTTGCCCATTCCTCTCCTCCAAGGACTACAGAGAACAACCTCAGTTGTCAGCCCCAGGACAGCCCTTCATTTGGGACTGTTGACAAAGGTGAAGTCACAGGTCAGAATGTCTCTGAGGACAGACCACAGGACACCTCTTCCTCGGATGCACCTTTGATAAACTTGCAGCATGAAGAGCCCCTTAAAAACAGTCCCCCAAATCAAATGGCCCACATGTCACAGACTGTCCCAGCCCTTAATTCAGTGACCAGTGAGGAGACAGGGAAAACAGATGATCCTACTCCACAGGAGATCTCTGATACCCCAACATCTATTACCCCAAATCCAGGGGCCTATGAATGCTACCCCCCAGGCTTAATGTGTTCATCCCCACTTCCCTACCCACATTGATCCCCACTATTCTTCCCCCCACCTCTGTTTTTCCTTCCCCTCAATTATATCCAAACAAGATAGGAATCCCAAGAAACAGCCTCCTAAAATACTTCCATTATCTACTCCAAGTAGCACTAGCGTGTTGGAGGCCATAGCTTGGTCCTTATACTCCTGCTTTTCTGTCCCCATTCTAACTCTTTTCCTTCTGGGTGGAAATGAAGACAAAATGTCTCTGATGTACATGCTTTCCTTCTCGAGATCCCATTTCAAATGCCTGCTCTGAAAAAAATTCTGAGAAAACCTGGAGCATTAAAAATCCATTTAGAAAGCCAAATAATCTGCAAATTAAAAGACGATGGGTTTTCTCTGTGGCCGAACACTTTTGAAAAGCTACATTTCATGTCACCTCACACGTTTTTCTTCTGACAAGAACCTCCCTGGCATGGGAATGTCCACCATGATGGACGCACGTTTCATGAGGCTCAGGCCACAAGTCATCAATCCTTCACCATTACTTCATCATTAAGGACAGAAACCTGGTTATAAGCTGGAGCTGCCTCCAAGAATCTGAGCAACAAAACCCACTGTTTTTGCTTAATTTCTCCTTTGTGGGCCATGCTGTTCAAAAGTGTAATGATGACAAAGTGACTGGAGTAGCTTTTGATGGCATTGACCCATTCAGTTTGGCTATCCTGTATAGGATAAACATGCCCAGACTAGGTTTTGGAGAGCTTAGAATGTGATCCCATTTTTAGCTCCTTGTTGGAAACAAGTTTTTCTATGTCAGCTAAACTAAGAAATGAAAATTTCAGAGACGGGAATATTACAAATTAATATCATTCATAAGATACAACTTAATTTCATTTGTTTCCTCATTGATCTTATTTATGTCCCTTAATTCTCTGAGGGATTTATTCTCCTTAATGAATCACTGACTGGGATTACAAACACTTCATTTAAGTTTTTAACTCTCAGGCTTAAGGGTTTTAACATGATAGGTTTTAGCATGAGGGGCAGGAGAAGAGAGAGACTGATCAAAGCATGGACAGAAGCTGACGGTAGCTTTCCTCTTTGGCATGTTACAAACAAGAATGATGACTGGAGAAAAAGTGAGAAGAAGGGTCAAGTGCCTCTTGCTCAGTAACCCATTCCCATAGTCCATGTTATCAGTCCATCATATCGCTGGGTTCAGACATGTCATTTAGCTTGGGGTTTCTAATGCAATCCTCCAGGACTCTGAAAGCCTCTCTGAGGCACTGGAATAGACTGATCCTCAGAGCAGCTGTGTTTAGCAGATCTGCTTTTCCAGGTGAAGTTCCTACTTCAGGAAACTTATTGGCTAGTATTCTCTGGCTCTAGGTAGATACCAATGTAAGTCTGGACACACAAGCAAGCAGAAGAAAGGTCAGGAACTGGGGGGGGGGGCCTTTCTCAGTTTAAGATTGACATAATCCTGTGTTTTACATTTGTGTGCTACACTCTTATCCTGAATACTGCTATCAGAGTGATAGTATAAGCAAATTAGAAGAACAAGGGATAATCTACTTCTCAGATGTGTGGAGAAGTAAAAAATTTGTGGCCAAAGAAGAACTAGAGCATATCATGGAATGTAACATGAATTATTTTGATTATATTAAGTTAATAAAATATTTTGTACAAATAAAAAAAAAGATACAGTCACTTTAAATTACTAACTGCAGCAGTATCTGAAGCAAAATTCTAAGGGTAACATGGCAAAAACTGTTAATTACGTCAGGTTAGAGATCTTATGAAAATTTAATTTTAAAAGACAAGGGAGAAAGAAAAGGAAGAGAGCAGAGCTATCTCTTATCTGTTTTAGTTATAAACCCTTTGATCTTACAAGCATTCCTAGATAGTAAAGTGAGAAAATGTTTCTTTTTTGCTGGGAAAACAAGATATTAATGAAGAAGTGATCATACAGAAGGGCACAGGGGCACTGTGTTTGCTTTGTTTTCTTTCAGCTTCCTTTTTAAGAGAGCTGAGAAAAGAACCTGAGGTAAGGAAAAGATTTTGTGGAAAGAAAGGAGTTAGATAAACAATAAAAAGCCTAGGAAATTTAGATTAAATTACTGGACAAGACTTTTAGTACAGAGCAGAAGCAAGACGGTCACTAAAATTATGTTTAACAGGAAAACACTGTACACAGCAACAAGACTGTGTGATAACCAACTCTGATGAACATGGCTCTTTTCAATAGTGAAGTGATTCAGAACTGTTCTAAGAGACTTGTGATGGAAAGAGACACCTTCAACCAGGCAGAGAACTGTGGGGACTGAGTATAGATCACAACATAATATTTCCCTTTTTTGTTGTTGCTGTTTCCTTGTTTTTTCTTCCTCATTTTCCCCTTATGATCAGATTTTTCTCATAAAGCATGATAAATATGGAAAGATGTTTGAAAGAATTGCACATGTTTAACCGATACTGGATTACTTGCTCTCTAGAGGAGAGAGAAGGGGGAGAGGGAGGGAAGGAAAGAGAAAAATTTTGAACACAAGGTTTTGCAAGGGTGAAATGCTGAAAACTAGCTTTTCATGTATTTTGAAAAATAAAAAGCTATTATTATAAAAAATAAAAATAAATAATGTTTAAGAATAAAAAGGATCTCAGACACTTAACACTTCCTGTGTGACCCTGGGCAAGTCACTTAACCCCAACTGCCTCAGTCAAAAAAATAAATAAATAAAATAAAAGGGAAGAGGGAAAGGAATAGTTAGGGCATGAGTAAAAAATAGATACGTTCACATATCTTGGGTGTTTTTATTAAATAATTTCAAAGAAAATTAAAATCTCCCCCCCCAAAAAAATCACAATGTTTATAGCTTTGAGATCATATGACTTGGTCAAAGGAACACAGATTTGGAGTTATGAGTGAAAAGCACTTCTTAAGCACTTATCTTATGATAAGCATGGTATTTTAACCTTAAAACTACAGATCCAAAAGCAATACTCCAAGAGTTCATATTCCAGTGAAAGTAGATAAGCCATATAAGGGAGTACTAGTCAGGAAATAGTGTAGTGGTCTAAGAAGTTACAGGGATGATGAGTGGAGTCATAGGGGAATCAGTTAGCATGGTTATACTGGTATGGATTTGATTACTATTCCCACAGGTAAAAATGGAGAACAGGGAGAATAGAGTAAAAAGGGTATGAGTGCAACAGTAGGGCAGATGGCAAGATGATATCCAGGAAATATAGTAGGATGGGATACTGTGATAGGACCAATAACTAATAAGTTTTCCCTTTCCCTCTGCTGCCAGAGCTATACTAATCTTCTCCACCTCCTCCCATAAAAAATAAAAAGTCACATAGTTATTCCCAAAACCTAACTAAATTGGGGTTGAATAGGGATTTGGCAAGAAGAACTATATCCCCTAGATATATCTTCTCTGGCAAAAATAATGTCACTCCCTGGTCAACCAAGGGCCCCCAAATGCCCAAACACCTACAGCTAGGGCCTTTTATAATTAACGGATGCCTGCCCTGCTGAATACATGAATTTCTTTTTTTTTTTTTTTCCCCATCAGTACCAAGTCATTTTATTGGGATGTAAATGGTGGTAGTTTTTTGGTACAGATTATGAAAAGGTCAGATAACCAAAATATGCATGCACTGAAAGACAGTGGGAGTCTCGCCCCACACTTCCCAGGTGTGGGGGGAAGCCAGGTGCGGCTCAGCTCTCGTTGTCACTGTCTCCAAGGATGTGCTTGTCAAAAAGATATTCCGCCATGCCAGAATCGGGGGCCCCCATTTTGTGCAGGTTGGTTACGTGATCACCCAGTTGTTTGATGGACTTGACCTGTTCGTCCAGGTAGTGGGTTTCGATGAAATCACATAAATGGGGGTCGTTTTTGTCAGTTGCCAGCTTGTGCAATTCCAATAACGACTGATTGACATTTTTTTCCAAGTGCAGAGCACACACCCCGCTCTCCCAGTCATCACGATCTGGTTTCCTGATGTCTTGCAGGAAGATCTGGCCGCCATGCTGGTTTTGGAGTTTCATCAGCTTCTCAGCATGTTCCCTCTCCTCGTGGGACTGGTGGAGGAAATACTTGGCAAAGTTCTTCAACGCCGCATCATCTCGGTCGAAGTAGTAAGACATGGACAGGTAGACATAGGAGGCGTAGAGCTCCAGGTTGATCTGCCGGTTGATGGCGGCCTCCGAGTCCTGGTGGTAGTTCTGGCGGACCTGAGAGGGAGATGAGGTCGTCATGGCCAGGGAGATGGAGGCGGCTGCGAAGAAGAGGAGGAGAAGAAGGAGGAGGAAGAGGAGGAGGGAAGAGGCGGCTGCGCAGCGGCTGGGGCGACGGCGGCGGCCAGGGGCGGCTGAGGCGGAAGGCTGCTGCTCGAACGGTAGGACGGAAGAAGTGTTGGTTAGTGGAGGTGAAGGTGGAGAGGTGGCTAAGGGCGGCTCCGGCCGGGAATCGAGCAGCGGGTTCCGTTCAAGCACTGTTGAAGCAGGAAACCGCAGCGACTCCCCTTCCCTGCGCTTCTGGCCATGAATTTCTATTTGGAAATAAAAGGAACTGTTTCTACACAAGCTAAATTGCTGGTATACCCTTTTGGACTATCCTTTCTAGGCTTCACCTAAGCAATTTTCCTTTGATTAAGTATTTTAAAAAGTAATTAAATTAAATTAAATTAAAATGGTAATGATATTTTGCCCCCAAGTGGAACCTGAACTAAAACTGAGCTGGCCTGAGTACCCACCCTATCCCCAAACAATGGGAAACGCATTAAGTATGGTTTGGGTTTAGCTGTGCAGAGCAACAAAACTGAGAGATGGAAGTGCTACTGGAGGTCACCTCATCCATTTCCCTCATTTTAGACCTAAAGAGGTCAAGTAATTTGTTTCACAGATGTCATTGAAAAGCAAAGTTGAGATTTGAACCCATACGCTCTGACTTCAAATTTGAGGGTTTTTGCTCTTCATCACATTGGTGATGAAATATTCAAAATGGAAGGACAATAGGACCTCCTATCTGATGCTTTGTGCTGTTCCTTTTACAATCACGAATAGAACAAGAGGGGTCATTGAAGATAGGACAAACACTTCATTTTACAGATAAGAGAGACTGAGAAATATAAAATTATTTGTCTGATAACATAGTGGCAAGCAGGCTTCAAATGCAGCATCAGTCATCATTTCTCCACTATGTGGTCTCCTATTCTTAATTCCTTACTGTATTCTGATTTCATACCTTCTTCTGGCATAGGTAAAGCAGTTATTATTTCAACTTTATAAGGACTCTCAACCCAAGTTCTACTCCACTGTTTCATAGTGGAGTGAAAGTGACGCTACATTCTCAAAAGGCTGGGCGCCAGCAGAACACCCCAAGTTTTTGGCACTTCTACTTACAAATAATTAACCTAAAGGTCAGACTAATCTACTTCAATCACCGCTTCCATAACTTACTCTTCTGCTCATAAATCTTCAATAATCTACCAGGGAATGTCAAAATGTATGGGTCTAATATTCAAGATACCCTACAGTCTGATCCTAATCTGCTTTCTCATTTTTACTTCCCCTAAATACTCAAACATGAGTCTGTAGATAACCTGAGCTAATTTTCTGAATATACTTTCTGTGAATATATTTTCCTTGGCCCTACACCCTGATTGTAATTCTCTCCTCACCTTTTCCTCTGCTTATGTGAATGTTACTCTTCTTTCAAGGACTAGTAAATTTCAACATCTCTATAAAAATCTTTCCTGAGTACCCCATTCCACAGTGACTTCTCCAAATGGAACAGAATGGCACTTACTATCTATATCACTCAAATAACTTGTCTCATGTACAATTATTAGTTATAATTTTTGATGTCTCCGAAATCAAACTATAAGTAAGCCTCTTAAAGGAAGAGGCTGCTAATAAGAATAACAAAAAACGGTGAGTTTTTATGTAGTATTTTATGTTTGCCATATGCTTTATAAATATCTCATTGTGTCCTCACAACAACCCTAGGAAATAAGTTCAATTATTATCCTCATATTACAAAGGAGAAAACTGAGGCAGATAAAGATTAACTGACTTGCCCAGGGTCATACAGTCAGTGTCTAAGGCAAAATTTATACTCATGTTCTCCTCATTCCAGATCAAATGATCTATCCAATGTGCCCCCTAATTGCCTCATTAGATTAGGATTCTTAGTATAGCTGGTAGTATACAACAAAAGTACTGTCTGATTAATTGAATGATAAGCCCTTTGTGGTAAGATGTTGCTACTAATACAAAGCTACGTATCAACTGAAAATTATAACATTTGTTATATTTGTTAAATAACAAAGAGAGGTGCATACTTAATACATAACAAGATAGTAATTTCACCTATAAAGTCTTATGTAACACAACCAACTAGGATTTTTGAGATGGTTTTTCCCCCATTTGTTAATGGCAAACTGTTAGGTTTTTAATGTACTTAAAAGTATTGCTCTCCTACCAAAAGTAATACTTACAGGATATTAAAAATAAAGACTTTTTTTTAAATTCCTAGAAGAATAATGGGATAATTCTATATTGTATTGAGCTGGCTAAATCTTCCAAAAGGAGAATAATGAAGTAAATCATACTAGCTAGTTCATGAAAGCTAACCATTTAATATCTTCATTACAAATAACACTCTCACATTTACATAATGATTAACAACTTGCAATAATACAAAAACACTCTTCCTTGAACTCTTATAAATTCTTGTTGCTATTTTCCATATAAGAAAACTGAGGCAAGATTAAAGGTGTGTTTTGTCCACAAACAAATCAGCTGACACTCCATTTTTGATTTCTACATTCACAAGGTATACTACAATCACTTTAAAAAAATGCAAAATAGTTCATGCTGTGATTCTAGTTAGCTATCTCACTGGTATTAATTTTTTGGTTTCAAATATCAAGAATTCTCACAGGTAAGTAAGCACTCTAACATAATAAAAGTCATATTTTATGAGAGATTCTAAAATAAACTAAAAGGCATTATTACCTGGAGTGACAAACCCATACAAAAAAAAGTCACAGCTGGAAAATACTTGAAAATTTATTTAACACTATTTTTCTCTTTAATGTCTGCTATAATATTTTACTAGCAGTTGCTATCAATCAAAAAGCTCATGATGTGTAAATGAGGGACAAGATTCTGAGATTTATAATGCAATAGAAAGTCTACAATATCCCCATGCTGAACAAGTATTCCCTACTTAGAATTTAAAATGTTAGAACTCAATCACACTATTTTGATTCATTGAACATTTATAAAACACCCATGTACACAGCATGCTACTAGGTACTGAAAGAGGTAAAATGTTAATATTTTTTGCTATTGCTGTTCAATCATTTTGGTCATGCCCAACTCCTCATAGTCTCAGTTGGGTTTTTTTTTTTGGCATGGTTGGACATGATGAAACAAATGAGGCAAGTGGGATTAAGTCATTTGCCTTACATAGCCACTAAATGCTTGATGCCAAATTTTGAACTCAGGTCTTCCTAACTATAGGCCTCAGTATTCTATCTACTATGCCATCTAACTAACCCTAAATAAATTATTTTTTCAAAGGTCAGTGTGGGAAATGAGAAACATATGCAAAAAAAATAAATAAATAAAACCTTACTAAGCAAAGTAGGTGAAAAGCATCTGGGAGGAATAAAAACATTACTATGAAAATTCCTAAAAAGGAAAGATTATTTCTTACATAAATCTTAGAAAAAGCATTATAAGGAAGTAACTTACAAGTTCAGCCTTGAATCACTCAAACAATAAGCATTTTTAAAATAAAATTTTGCTAATATCTTTCCTTCTTGTAGTACCCTAAAATTTTCTCATATCCATCTCCCTTCTTCCTCCTAAAGAATCATCTCTTATAACAAAGAATTATTTATTAAAAGAAAAATAAAAAGAATAAAAATCTATAAAAACCAATAATAAATCAAAAACAATCTGATAGTATAATGCAATAGTCTACATTCAGGGACCTCTGCTAAACAGTGTGGAGGAAGGATTTTTCTCATATTTTTTTTTCCTTTGGTGACAAGTTTGTTCTTTGTAATTTTCAACAATTATCTTCATTTATTTTTGGTTATTATTAGTTCTACTTATATCATCAAGTATTTGTTTTCTTGGCTCAGCTTTATTTTGTATACATTCTTTTAAGTCTTTCCATCTGTATTCTTCATATTCATTAAATTTTACAGAAAATAGAACTCCATTATATTCACATATTACAATTTGTTTTGTTGTTCAGTTGTTTTTCAGTAGTGTCTAATTCTTCCTAATTCCATTTGGGCTTTTTTTTTTACAACTCTACCAACAAAGCACTAATGTGACTATTTTTTAACTCCAACATTATTTGCTGATTGTGGGGTCAATTTTCTGGATCATTTTGATTTATATTTCTTTTTTACTGATTTGGTGCATTCTTTCATATAATAATTGATAGTTTGCAAATTTTTGGGGGGGTAATTCTTCTTTGAGAATTCTTTGACCATTTCTCTTTTGGGAAATGGTTTTTGGGCTTATATATTTCTGCTTGTTATCTTGGATACCAACCCTTTTTCAAGAAATGTGATACAAAGAATTTTTCCCCCTAGTCAACTGGTTTTTATCTTAGATGCTTCAACTTTATTTGTGCAAATGTGTTTCAATTTCACATTATCAAAATTACATGTTTTATTTTTTGTAATTCTCTCTTCATTGCTTGGTTATGAATTCTTCTATATATAGTTGTGAAAGGAATATGATCCCTATCTTCCTGATTTTGTCATGATATGAGCTTTAGTATTAAGGACATATATACATTTTGAATTTATTTTGAAATATGGAGTACATCATTGATCTAAGTCTAACATCTGCCTGATTTTGCTTTCCAGTTTTTCTCAGGAGTTCATATCATATCAATCATGGAGCTAATTCCTAAGCAATTTATGTCTTTGAGTTTATTGAATACTGGGTAATTGAGTTTCATTTCCTATTCTCCCTGGTGTTATTTCTTGCAATGATCTACTTGTTTAAAAAATTTTAACCAATACCAAATTGATCTTAAAGCAGCTTTATTAAATAGTTGAAGATCTAGGAGTGTTAGTCCCTTTTCATAAGTACTTTTTAAAAATACTTCCTTTGATATACTAGATCTTTTGTTCCTCTAAATTAGGAATTGGCCACTTGTTTTCATAAGGCTGGCAAGCTAAAAATTATTTTTAGTTTGTGAATTGCCCAAAAGCATTTTGTGGTCCAAGTCTGGCCAGTGACTGTTGATCTCTGCTCTAAATTAAAAGTAAAAATATCTATTTGGTACTTTGATTGGTGTAACATTTACTCTTTAAAGTAACTGAGAGCACTGTCATTTTTTATGTTGGAATGGCCCAGCCATGATGTTCCGTAGTTATTAAATTGTGCTTTAAGGGGGAATGGGAAGTTTTTGGAATAAAGAATGACATGAGCAAAGACATGGAGGAGCAAAATCAATAGGTGTGTTTGTGAAACATCCAACAGTGAGTTGAGCTTAGAATTTGTGAAGGAAAATAGTGCTGAAGAAAAGGCTGAAAAGCCAGGTTGGTTGCTGTTCATTTTTCATTTTCAAAAAGGGCCAGTGTCATCATGGGGTGATGGCTTGACTATTGCATGAATTGAATTTAAATGAGACAAAGTTATCCACCTCACTCTTTCTTCTACAATCATCAAAGTCCAGTAGCAAGGCAACAGTTAGGACAACCAGCAATAACTTGGAAAGCAGTGGATGACCTTGATGTCTCTGATGTCTCACCGAGCTCATAGTGTTCCATGGAGCCTGTTTCAGTAGCCTTTGCCTTTGTGTCCATTAGAAAAAAATCTGTCACAGTAGTTTTTGCTGAAATGTGACCACTACACATGTTACGGTTCTTGGAACCATAGGTGAAAGTTTGGTGACAAGTGGACACCAAAGGAGAATGAGCAACCCTCAAAGGGTTCAGCAAACTCTCACATGAGAGGTGCTAGCCCTCCCTGGAAACTCCATATACAACATAGATTGTTATCAGAATGGAGAAGGCCTGACTATCATGCTAAGAAGTCTGAACTTTATATGCTGCAAGTGTCACTTTATATTAATAAATGTCTTAGCAAGTTAAAAAAAAAAAACCTGATAGTTATATCTTAGAATTGGTTCCCAAATTCTCTATCTAAACAGACAACTAACCACCCAAATATCTTTTCTCAATTTCTACTGTTACCTACATAACAAGTTCATGTTTATGTGGCACATTTTGTTTTGCACAACATGTGCAGAACCTCCTCATGTGTTCACTGTGCACCAGTTGCATACAGTTCACAGACTCAGAAATCCATTGTTCCCACTTATTATTTCCATTCGTTCAAACCTTGATAATGACTCAGCACTACCCATAACCTCTTTGCTGTGCCTGAGTAGGAGCTTATAAACCAAAAAGTAGAGCAATGAAGAAGATGAACTAGCCCTTTTGAAGTTTCAATATACATTTGACAGCAATTTGTAGGTATATCCAAAACATCTCATCATGGCCATGAGAACATTCATACAGAAGAAAGTGAATACAATATTGGCTCCAAATAGATAAGAATGAATAATATCATGTTTTTGTGCTGTAATCTGGATCTATATCATTTTAATAATAACAAAAAAAACTCTAAAAAAGTAAACAAGACATGAAAAAGAAAAAAATAGAATGAGAAAGAAAAGCAAGAAAATAGTTAAATAATTTTCTGGAATTGGTCCAATTTCTCTATGGTATAGAAACTAAGAAGCATTTTTAATAAGGAAACAAAATAAAATGAACATAGTAATTTCAATAATGGAATATCTCTGAACTCTATTACATTCATTATGAAAGTCAATTGTTCAATTAAAACAGTCATTGATAGGAACTTGTGAAAAGTCCCTTACTTCAATGTGCAGGATAAAACAGATAATTCCAAGAAGTGGATTACATCTAAAATGGTCTCATATCAAAATTCTGATTGGGAAAGAATGTAACACAAAGTTCTTTTTTTTTTCTTCCCCCAGCAAGAAAGAACACTTTTCTAGGAGTACTTGGTACTAGTTAAGAAATAGAGTAGAGAATCAGTAGAATAGGTTACAAGATACAATAATCATTGACTAGAGTAATCCAGTGTTTGATAAATGCAAAGATTCCAGCTTCTGGGATGAGAACTAATTATTTGAAAAAAATGGGTGGAGAAATGGAAAATAGTATAACAGAAACTAGGCACTGATCAACATCTAACATGATAAGGTCATATTGGGTTCAAGATTTGGACATAACGGGTGATATTATAAGCAAATTAAGAGAACAAAGGACAAGTTTACCTCTCAGATCTGTGGAGAAGGAAGGAATTTATGGCCAAAGAAGAATGAGAGTATAATATGAAATGCAAAATGGATAATAAAATGGATACATTAAATTTAAAAGGTTTTGTACCAACAAAACTAAATCAGTCAAGATTAGAAGGGAAGTAAAAAGCTGGGAAAAAATTTTATATATAGTTTTTTTTCTGATAAAGGACTCATTTCTAAAATATATACAGGGGGCGGCTAGGTGGCGTAGGAGGACCTGAGTTTAAATCTGATATCAGACACAACATTCTCTAGCTGTGTGATCCTGAGCAAGTCACTTAACGCCCCCCTCCAAAAAATAAATAAATAAATAAAATATATACAGAAATGACTCAAATTCATAAAAATCTAAGCCATTCACCAACTGATAAATGGTCAAAGAATATGAACAGACAATTTTCAGATGATGAAATTAAAATCATTTCTAGTCATGAAAAAAAAAATACTTTAAATCACTATCAATTAGAAAAATGCAAATTGACCCAACTCTGAGTTACCATTTTTCACCTTTCAAATTGGCTAAGATGGCAGGAAAAGACAATGATAAATATTGGAAGGAATGTGGGAAAACAGGGGACACTAATGCATTGTTGGTGGACTTGTGAACTGATCTAATCATTTTGGAGAGCAATTTGGAACTATGCTCAAAAGGCTATTAAACTGTGCATCCCCTTTGATCCAGCAGTGACTGTATTGGGTCTGTATCCTAAAAAGGTCATAAAGAAGGTAAAGGACTCACATGTACAGAAATGCTTGTAGTCCCTCTTTTTGTGGTGGAAAGGAATTGGAAATTTAGTAGATATCCAATCAAGTAGAAAATGGCTAAATAAGTTATGGTATATGAATGTAATGAAATATTATTTTTCTTTAAGAAATGATGAGAAGGCTAATTTCAGAAAAGCCTGGAAAGACTTATATGAACTGATGTTGAATGAAGTGAGCAGAACCAAGAGAAAAACAAGGAGAGTACCTTACAGAAATCACAGGGTCAAGTAAAAGGGTACTTTTAAGGGATGGAAAAACTTGGGAATATTGTAAGTGGCAAGGAAAAAGCCAGTACATAATGGAATGCAGAAGATTAGTTAAAAATAAATAATTATCAGGAAGACAACTAATCAGTGGATACTGGTTGAGAACACAACTAAAGAAGTTAACCTTGGCAAGGAAAAGAACTAAGTCTTCCTCCAAGAATGGAGCAAAGAAGGAGGAAATAGGGGTTAGCATAGAGGGGTTTTGAACTGTGAAGCACAACAAAATATATGCCTCAATTTTCTCAGTAAAGTAGGAGGTGATGAGATGGGGAGAAAATATATAGAGAGAATAGAAAATTTAAGAGAGATTATAAGATGAAACATATTAGGGTCTTGTTGAACTGAATAAAATTTTCTAGTTCCATATTAAAATATTCTGCACAAAGTAGGTGCTTAAGAAATTCAATTTGACTATTCCCATCTGTTCAAAAGAGTTCACTCAGCATCTAATGAATTGGAATAGGATTGTTTTTTTGTTTGTTTGTTTTTAAACAAAAAGCATACTTAATTTTTTTGAGTATACTTACTTTAAGTAAATGAAGCATAGTTGGCTTGAAAGACTTAAAATTTCTCCTGGCCTTATATTGCATGTGATTTTTATTGCATCATGATCTGAAAAAGATGCATTTACTATTTCTGCCTTTCTGCATTTGCTTTTGAGGTTTTTATGCCCTAATACATGGTCAATTTTTGTATAGGTTCCATGCACTGCTGAGAAAAAAGTAAACTCTCTACTGTCTCCATTCAACTTTCTCCACAGATCTATCATACCTAACTTTTCTAACAATTGGTTTATCTCCCTAGTTTTTTTCTTGTTTATTTTGTAGTTTGATTTATCTAATTCTGAAAGAGCAAGGTTGAGATCCCCCACTAGTATCGTTTGGCTGTCTATTTCTTCTTGCATCTCTCTTAATTTCTCCCCTAGGAATTTGGATGCTTTTGCACTTGGTGCGTATATATTTAGTATAGATATTGCTACATTATCTATGGTACCTTTTAATAAAATATAGTTTCCTTCCTTATCTCTTTTGATTAGATCTATCTTGGCTTTTACTTGATCTGAGATAAGGATTGCTACCCCTGCTTTTTTTTGTTCACCTAAAGCATAATATTTTCTGCTCCAGCCGTTTACCTTCATCCTATATGTGTCACTATGTTTTAGATGTGTTTCTTGTAGACAACATATTGTGGGATTCTGGTTTTTAATCCAGTCTGCTATCCACTTCCGCTTTATGGGAGAGTTCATCCCATTCACATTCACAGTTAGAATAACTAATTCTTTATTTCCTGCCATCTTATTTACCCAAGTTATGTTTTCCCCTTTCCTTTCCCCTTTCTCCCTTCCCCCCTCCTCAGTATTTTGCTTTTGATGACCCCCTCCCCCAAACAATACTCCACCCTTTAGATTCCCTCCCCGTTTTTACTCCTTTCCCCTGATTCTTCTATTTTCCCTTCTATTAGTTTGTCCCTTACTTTTCCTCCTTTCCCTCCCACTTCCCTCTAGCAACAGACAAGTTTCTATGTGAAATCAAATGTCTGATATACACTTTTAGAGCCCAATCTGATGAGAGAAAGATTTACACAATGCTCATCTCCCTCCCCTCTTTCTCTCAATTACATTAGGTTTTCTTTGCCTCTTCAAGTGATTTTACCTTGTTTTTACCTTTTTTTTAGATCTTATTTTACCACTTTTTCCCTCTTTTCCCCAGTATGACAACTTTTTCCCCTCTAGTTCTCTTTTTCACATTATCAAAGTAATATCTAGTTAATTATACCCCCAAACTTTAAGTATCCCCCTAGTAAAAATAAAGTTCTCAAGAGTCCTTTCCTTTTTACCTTTTTATGCATCTCTTGAATTCTGTGTTTGGGTGTCGAATTTTTTGTTCAGATCTGGTCTTTTCATTAGAAATAGGTGAAATTCACCTATATCATTGAATGACCATCTTCTTCCCTGGAGGATAATGCTCATTCTACCTGGGTAGGTTATTCTTGGTTGTAATCCAAGTTCCTTTGCCCTTCGGAATATCTGGTTCCAGGTCCTTCGATCCTTCAGTGTGGAGGCTGACAGATCCTGTGTGATTCTAATTATTGATCCTGGGTATTTGAATTGTTTCTTTCTAGCTGCTAGCAGAACCTGTTCCTTGGTGCTATAGTCCTGAAATTTAGCCACGATATTCCTTGGAGTCTTAATTTTGGGGTCTCTTTCAGGAGGTGATTGGTGAATTCTTTCAATGGTGATTTCTACAATCTCAGGGCAGTTTTCTTTCAGGATTTCCTGGAAGATAGTGTTTAGATTCTTTTATTCATCATGGCTTTCAGCAAGTCCAATAATCCTTAAATTGTCTCTCCTAGATCTATTTTCCAAGTCAGTTGTTTTTCCTAGGAGATATTTCATATTTTCTTCTAACTTTTCATTTTTTTATTTTTGTTTGACTGATTCTTGAAGTCTTATTGAGTCATTCACTTGCATTTGTTCAATTCTTATTTTTAAAGTGTTGTTTTCTTCAGTTACCTTTTAAGCTCCTTTTGTAACTGGCCAATTTGTTCACTGCACTCTTTTTCCACTTCACTAATTTTATTTTTCAATAAATTGGTGTCTTTTTCATACCTCTTTTGCAGGGCATCATATCCTTCTTGCAAGATATTGTATCCTTCTTGCACTGATTTCAGTTTATTTTCCCATTTATCCTCCAGCTCTCTTTTGAGGTTCTTTATGCAATCTTCCAGAAAGGTCTTTTGAAAAAATGACCAGTGCTGGTCTTTAATACCTTCTTCTGGTATTTTATCTAAAGGAACCTCAGTATCTGGGGTCAACACTTCTTTGCCTTGATAAAAGCTGTCTATGGTGAGTGCTCTCTTTTGCTTCTTCATTTTTTTTAGACAGCGTGGATATCTCTTTAAGGTATGGGAAAAAAAAAAAAAAACGTCGGCTGAAAAGCTTTGCCCTGGGGCACTTTGGCGAATTAACTTAAGGTGCTGGGCCGGTGGGGGCTAGGACTAAGTCCGAATTACTCCTTAAACAAGGCAAGTCTGCCAGAACACCTGCCCCCAATCAGGGCAGAGTGTCCCGAATGCCTCAGATAAACTCCAGGTGTTTGGAATTTGGAGTTTGGAATTTCTGCCACATTGAGCTGAGCTGAGTCCCACCCTCACTTCTGGCCTACACAGGAGTCATCTATTTATCTCTCTGTCCCAAGTCAGACTAACCTGATATGAAGTTCTCCAGAGAGCTGTGCCCAAATATTTCTGAGTTCGTTGACTTGAAGATCAGTTCAGAGGCTTATTTTATTGTTGATTTGAGAGAAGATCAGAGGAGAGGCAGAAAGTCACCTTTTCACTCCGCCATCTTGGCTCCGCCCCCACTAATCAAGACTTAAAATTTCTCTCAAAATATCTTGCCCTTAGGAAGAAACTTCTTTAATGGACAAATAAGATGCTTTTGTACTTCATCATCTTTTGTAGTTTCTAATATATTGCCAGAAATTGTTAGATTTTAGTCAAGGTTTAACCTAGATTAGATATGGCATTGACCACAAATTTCAAATCCCTCTTATCTTTAGTTGGACAAAGTAGTATAGATGAATCACATTTCTTTTCTATCTTCAAATGGGCTTCTTTTAACGGTACTGCTGGAAAAGCCCCCAATCTATTTCCCCACTGCAGTCAGTAAAATTTAATTGCATTATTAATTTGACTCAGTAGGATGAATGAGAGCATGTTTGTAAACACAACTTTGGCACATCCAAAGTGCAGAGCACGTGTAGCTCTTGCAATTCAGAAAAGCAGTAAGAAGTGCCAGACTCCACCTAATTATCTAAAGTCTTATTCTATCATTGAACAACAAGGACATACAATAAAGTGAACTGGAGAAAGAGACAGCATGCTATTTAAATACCAACCATGTTAACTCTGAGATAATACAGTACGATTCATGTATTTCATGTTGTCTGCTAATTGTTTGAGACAACCTGCTCTGGTGGAGACAGAAACAGTAGCCTGGCCCCAGTCTCCATTAAATGCCAGTTCTTAATAACAGACTCCAAAAAGGTCTTAATTGCATTTACCAGGAGCTCCTGAACTTTAAAAGTTATTAATCAGATTTCTATGTAAATGGAATGACGATTAAAGGTTAAGTACAGGTTTCTGAAATTCCAGAAGTTGAGAATATATTGCCCTTCACAGAGGGGGAAAAAAAAAAAAAAAAAAACTATCAGCCTTGACAGGAACTAAACATCTTAATTAAACATGCAGAAGTACCATACTTATTTCTAGGTGAAGTTCTATTTTCAAATGTCAAATTTAATCACATACTTGACTAAAAATGTATAATATTCACTCCACCAGGGTATAAATGCCTTGGTATTCTTTTTTGAGAAGGTATCTACAGGTCTTTAAAAAAGTTTCTTCCTTTCCCCTGAAGACTTGCTCCCTTACAAACACAGTAAAATGTGTTACACTGAGAGAGCCTTAATTGCATTGTCTTCAGGAGTAATCTTAAAGACAGAGGATTTCAATCACAAGGAGAAACACAAGTTATTTCCCTCCATAAATGTGTTGCACCTGTGCCCCGGAATGACATGCTGACAAATGAACATGACACAGCTTCAAACTCCAGGAAAAATTTATGATTCTCTGAAAAAACATGCTTGAGCAACTATAGTGTCAACCCAGTAGAAAGCAAAACTGTGTCCCTGGGGTACACTATAAAAAATAGCCTATGACAGGCAATGTGCTCAAGAGGGATAAATGAAAGATCTCAAACCCATGCACAAAGTTTTCATTCCGGCTATAGACCTCAATTTCCAGATTGTCCACCTGAGTAATGGACAGATATAATAATTACTGTGATAAAGAATAAATAAAAGAAATAAGTGAAGAGCACTTTAAATGAAGAGTGAAATCTAGCAAGCTAAGTTAAATTACAAAATTTAAATGAAATGTAGATTTTTTAACTACATATTAAATTGCAATCTTCTACTTTCCTCCTTCTGTACTCTGTGTAAATTACATATATTATCAAATTTTATTCTCACAACAATATTCAAGGTTGGGTATGCAAGAATTATTATTGTCTTTTGCTCTCTAATTCTGATTCCCTTTTCTATTACTGATATAGAAGTTTGAGGAATGTTCACTAAGTTCAATGAAAATTGCAATGGGTTCTCTAGAAGAAAAGCATAAATTCTTACTAATGTGCTATTAACAAACCAATGATAGTGTCTTAATGGACAAGAAATCAGAGTTCCTCACCTATGAAAACTCTTTATGTAAAAAGACAAAGTCAGTGGAGCCAGTTATTAACATGAATATGATGAGAATGCTAATAACAATCAACTTTTTATAAGGAAACAAAATAAAATAAACACAAATAATTTCAATAATGTAATAGCTCTAAACTCTATTATATTCATTATGAAAGTCAATTGTTTAATTAAAACAGTTATTGGTATGAACTTGTGAAAAGTCCCTTACTTCAATGTGTAGGATAAAACAAGTAATTCCAAGAAGTGGGTTACATCTAAAATGGTCCCATATCAAAATTCTAATTGGGAAAGAATGTAACACAAAGTTCATTTTTTGCAGCAAGAAAGAACACTTTTCTAAGAGTACTTGGTACTAGTTAAGAAACAGAGTAGAGGATCAGTGGACTAGGTTAGGTTCACAAGATATAATAATTATTGACTAGAGTAATCCAGTGTTGGATAAACCCAAAGATTCCAGCTTCTGGGATGAGAACTAATTATTTGACAAAAATGGGTGGGGAAACTGGAAAACAGTGTAACAGAAACTAGGCAGTGATCAACGTCTAGCATCCTATACCAAGATGAGGTAATATTGGGTTCGAGATTTGGACATAATGGATAATACTGTAAAGCAAATTAGAACAAGGGACAGTTTACCTCTCAGATCTGTGGAGAAGGAAGAAATTTATGGCCAAAGAAAACTAGAGTACAGTATGAAATGCAAAATGGATAACTTTGATTACATTAAATTTAAAAGGTTTTGTACCAACAAAACTAAAGCAGCTAAGATTAGAAGGGAATCAGGGTACAACTTTAATGTACAAAGGTGAACAACTTTATATATATATATATCGATAGATAGATATAGATGTATATAGATATAGATATATCATTTGATCTGCTTTAGGAAGAAAAATAAACAAGGAAGGAGTTCCATGGAGCTTGTTTCTCACTTACAGAGTTTAAACTTCTTTTTCAATGACCAGCTGAGAATGGCATAATCCAACAGCCCAGAATATATGGATTCTATGAGTTTAGATATAGTCATAAAGATATATGACTACGTATATATTTATATGCATGTGTGAATATATATGTGTGTATAATATACATTTATATATGTAAGTATGTGTATATATAGATATAATATGCATATATATTTGTTTGTTCTTGTCCTAACAATTTGAGAATTTTGTGCCCAATCCAAATGACAAGTATAAATACTATTTACTGACTGATAAGAGATGACAGGAATGGTGATAAGTTTCAATTTAGACAGACACAAATTTGCATTTCTTACACATTTCTTGACTGATATCTCTTGTAATTCACAGAATTATGAAACAGCTGGCTAGATATGAGAACCATATATAAAACAAAACTCAAGGCAAATGCTTTTATAAGGCATCTCAAAAAAAAAAGGAACCCCAATTTTACCCTGAAAAGCATTATATTCTTGTCAATAACATTAAACATTCCAAATGAATTGGAGAAAGATACAAGAATGATAAAGGAAAGAATAAACTTCCAAATTATGCCCTCATTACATTTACATAACACACTGTAACTAACATGAACCTACTTCTCTACTCAGATCTTATTGTCATACAAATAAGATAAAATGATTCCTATTATTATCCTTTGATGAATATATGATTGTTTTTCATCTACTCATTCTCCAATCAATCAACAAGAATTTAGTAAGCACCCACTCTGTGGCAGATACTAAAGATAAAAAATAAAAATGAAATATTTCCTGCCTTCAAAGAGCTTATATTTTTATCAAAAGAAATCACACACACACACACACACACACACACACACACACACAAAGACACACATACAATAAGGGGGGGCCAAGATGATATTTCACTCGTTTAGAGAACTTCCGCATGAGGAAAATTCCTCTATCAATAAAAGTCAATACTTTCTCAGTTATTTAAGAGTCACAGGAAGTTGACTGGAGCATGAGAGCTTTTATATGTTAGACAGGATTTAAATCCAACTTTCCCTTAGTCCAAGACCAATTTCTTTCCTTTTCTCCTTCCCTCCACCCCCTCTCTCTCCTCATATTTATACATAAATACACAAATGAATTTTGAGCACCAAAAGTGTCAGTAATGTTTCCCATACAAACTGCTGCTTAAGCACTAATTTTATCTTCTTCCAACTAAACAGCTGAAATATGGCTTTTAGTCAACTCCCCATCAATTGTGAGCAGCCTGAGGTCATGGACCATGTATTCATTCTATTTCTTTGATATTCCCCAAGTAGCCTAGCATGGTGTTAAGTATATCATACTTGCTTACTAACTGATGCTCTACTGATGTACACAAGGTAAATTTCATCTAAGATGATGAAAAAGTTCCCATCTTAAAGTTTTCACTTTAATAGCATTTATTTCCTAAGAATCATTTAATATTCTGAAGGCCAGCTTCTTCAACCATATGTTATGACCCCATATGGAGTCTCATAAATGAATGAGGGGTCTCAAAATTATGATTTATTATCAATAAATATTTGAGTTGTATACCTATTTGCTATACCTATACAACCAGGGTCACATAAAAATTTCTCTAGTAAAAAGTGGTCACAAGTTAAAAAAATTTTAAGAAGACATCTTCTGAAGAATATACCACAAACATTAACAAATGGGATGAAGTTTATTGAAAAGTTACCACTGCAGAGATGGAATAAATTTATGTCCAAAGAAGATCTGGAACTCTTAATTGAAAACCAGATAGATAATTTTGATTATATTAAGTTAAAAAGTTTCTGTACAAACAAAACTAATGCAGACAAGATTAGGAGGGAAGCATCAAATTGGGAAATCATCTTTACATTTAAGGGTTCTGATAAAGGTCTCATCTCTAAGATATATAGAGAATTATCTCATATTTATAAGAATTCAAGCCATTCTCCAATTGATAAATGGTCAAAGGATATGAACAGACAATTTTCAGATGAGGAAATTAAAACTATTTCTAGTCATATGAAAAGGTGCTCCAAATCACTATTGATCAGAGAAATGCAAATTAAGACAACTCTGAGGTACCACTACACACCTGTCAGATTAGCTAAAATGACAGGAAAGGATAATGACAGGTGTTGGAGGGGATGTGGCAAGACTGGGACACTGATGCATTGTTGGTGGAACTGTGAATGGATCCAACCATTCTGGAGAGCAATTTGGAGCTAAGCTCAAAAAGTTATCAAACTGTGCATACCCTTTGACCCAGCAGTGTTTCTATTGGGCTTATGTCCCAAAGAAATCATAAAAGAAGGAAAGGACCCCACATGTGCAAGAATGTTTGTGGCAGCCCTTTTTGTAGTGGCTAGAAAATGGAAATTGAATGGATGTCCATCAATTGGAGAGTGGCTGAATAAATTATGGTATATGAATGTTATGGAATATTATTGCTCTGTAAGAAATGACCAGCAGGACGATTTCAGAGAGGCCTGGAGAGACTTGCATGAACTGATGCTCAGTGAAGTGAGCAGAACCAGGAGATCATTATTCACGGCAACAACAATACTATATGAAGATCAGTTCTAATGGGCATGACTCTCTTCAACAATGAAATGCTTCAAACCAGTTCCAATTGTTTGGTGAAGAGAGCCATATACACCCAGAGAGAGGGATGTGAAATGTGGACCACAACATAACATTTTCATGTTCTCTATTGAGGTTTGCTTGCATTGTATTTCCTTTATCTGATTATTCTTTCTTGTAGATATGATTTCTCCTGCACAAAGAATGATGCAATAACTATACATATATTTGATTTCTTAAGTATTCTAACATAATTATCATGTAGTGGATATCCTGACATCTAGGAGAGAGGTGGGGAGTAGGGGGGAAAAATTTGTAACAGAAAGCTTTGTAAGGGTTAATGTTTAGGAATTACCCATACATATGTTTTGCAAAAAAAAAAAAAAGCCAATGGGGATAAAATGAAATAAACAAGGCCATTTAATGGAAAAAAAAAAGAAAAAAGAAAAGAAAAGTTACCACTGTTAGGTAATATAGAAGATTTTACCCTGAATATACTAATAAAAGGTAGTATACATCAAACAAAAGGTTGACTACCTTGATGTTATACTTCTAAGATTAATTTTCCTTTGAAAATCTCATTTAAGGAAATGAAACAGAAAAATTATTAATAAAATGGGTTTTCTAGACACATCACAAAACAAGCAGCCCAAAGTACTCTTAGTCATTCATCTCAAAGAAATGACCCATGTTTCAATCATTACCTCTTAATAAAATGAGATGATAAAACAATTACTGAAACCTACAGGGCAAATTTTTAATCTGAAAAAGATTACAGGTTTCTGTAGTAAAACTTTATTACTTTATCTAATCACAGTTACAGATAAATGAAGGTTTCTCTAAATAATACAAAACAAAGTATCTGAGACCAATATAAAGTAAATACTTTGCCAGCTACTGAGCATCAATGTTCCCTGCTTACAACAATTTACCCTTAAGCTTCTGCACAGAATTTTTCACATATTCTGCTGCCTGCACAACCACTCAGATTTAAATTACTGAGTCCAAATATGGAAAATAGAAAAGTATCCATATATACAAATAAATTCTTTAGCATTACCATATTGTACTATCTATTATTTATAGAGCATTTTATATTCTCAAAAATGTTGCACGATAATTTTTCTTAATGATTTATGTTTGGCCTCTTTATAAATTTAGTTCATATTTATGGTTTCTTGAGTTCCAACAAAGAAAAAACATACTAGAAGCACGTCATGAAGTCACACATTATTTATCCAGGTAAACACATAGAGTAGTCTAATTGACAGGGAGCAGATATATAGCTCAAACATTTAATAAAAATGTAATTGGTGAACTATCACTGATGCCATAAGGAAACTTGGAAATATAAAAAGCTATTTTTAAACTGTACAAAATGGAGAACATCCTACAACACTTAAAATTGGATGTATGTTTCAAGAATCTACAGAATTCACTTTTGTTGAATTAAATACAAGTTTTCACATATATGACATTTGCTTATATGACTTTGTGTACATTTGTTAGATTGCTTTATAGAAGTTGATGGCCCATGATGGCAAGGATTCAAAAAACTTCATGGCCAAAAAGAATTATTTTGCTCCAGGAATTAAGGCAATAAAGAATCAGAGAATTTAGGTGATACGATTTGAAAATTTTATAAAATTCTTTGTGTTTAGAAGAGGTATATGGAAACTATCCAAATAACTGGAAAGGATGATTAACCCTTTGGGCTTGGAAACTTTTAACGTTTTTAAGGAAATATTTCTAAAATTGTATACAGATACACATGCACATTTATTTCTGAAGTATAAACATGATGACATGAAATAAAGTGCAATGGATTTGGACCCATAAAGCTGGTATTCAATTAAGGATTCTACTACTTAGTAAAAATGACTGCAATGGTCATTGAGGTTCTTTCTAGCTCTAAATACTAAATACTATGATTCCATGAACTTTGCTCTGAAGATTCTGGCTCATCCTTAGGTTCATTAATGAACAGCTTTAGAGATTAATTATAAACAATGAAAAATTTTGACAATTTTACTCCCAGATACATTCTGCAATTGTAATCCCTTCCTATTCTCCATACAGATGATTTGTAATAATAGTACCTGTTCTTTGAGCATGGCACATCAGTGCCATAGGGTACTAAAGTAAAAAAAGTTTAACCTTCCTCTCTTATAACATGTGAGATAATATATTACAGATATAATAGTTTCATGCTTTCAGAGATGTAAAGATAGCTGCTGTTTGATACTCATTCTTTCTTCTATACAACTATCTTCTGCTTCTACATCATTGATTTCAATTTCTGCCCTTAAGAGTGTCTATTATTTGTTGTCCCCACACAAGTATTATTATTCTCAGTTATAAATAAACAGATGCTTGGAAAGAATGGTTAATTTGTCCAAATTTCAAAAGCTAGTAAATAGTGAGATTATGACTAGGATTGTTTTTTGAGTCAAAGTAGTTGGATAGCATAGTAGATAGGGTGCTGGATTCAGAAGAAGACTTCTGTTCAAATCCTGCCTCAGACATATCCTGGTAGTGTGAGTTTGGGTTGATCATTGACTATCTCTTAGCCTGTCTCCTCATCTGTAAAATGAAGGTAACAGTAGTAACTTCTTCACAGCACTTTGAAAATCAAATCAGGTAACATAGGTAAAGCATTATATAAATTTTATTACTTTTACTATTACTTTCTGCCATGCAGAGATAAGGAAAAGGAAATGGAAAGTAAAGTAATAATAATGGAATCTGTCAATATATCAAAGATATGATAAAAACTTGCTACACAGTACAACCACAAACAACACAAGTCTATTTTACATTTAAAGTAATGTGGCATGGTGGAGAAAAGGCAGGTTTGGAGGAAGGAAAACCTGGGTTCAAGCCCTGCCTTTCAAACATATTAGTTGTTTGGTTTGGACACCAAACCCCAGAAGGCCACAAACAATACTCTAAAAATTGCAGAATACTAAGCTATTTATAAGGACTGAAGGGGCTTCTTGTAATGAAAACAATAATGGATTCTCATTATATGAATTTTTTTTTCTAATTTCAGGTGTGTTTATCTCATGTAAAGAACTGAAATAGGAAGAAGTTTGCTACAAATCACAAGGATCACAAACCAGCAGAAGGTTTAAAATTAGAAATAAGAATCTAAAAGCTTTTATTTCATTTCCAAATCTAATGTGACACATGAACCTTCATGAACTGGGAGGATATAATAATCCTCCTTGGCTCCAGCCGAGCCTGACATCCCAACCCAACCATCCTCCTAGTCAAAGAATTCTTTGACCCTTCATATATCCAAAAAAAACCTGCCTTGGGGGAACTTAACTCCCTCAATTTTACAACTCTAACCTGGAACATTTGACTACTTTAATGGTGAATGCTCAAGCACAAACTCACTTGTAGAGATCATTCACAATATCCTCTCAATATCCCTTATACTTCAGAATCCATCCCAGCAATCTACACTGCTGCTGCTCATATATTTTCTCATGCCTCGATTCCAAATCCCTAACTGAACTCTTCCCCTGGAAACTGTAATAAAACCAATACTACCATTGCTATTTGATGAGGAAAATATCCTTGGTTTTACTTAACAGAATCTGAGATTAAGAAAACCAAACTATCTATCTTTGGCTGTCATTTTCTTTGGTATTTGTTCTACTCCTATAACATTATAAACTTCTGGAGAGCTGGTGATCCTCTCATTTTTGTATTTGCAAACCCATGGAAAAATTAGCACAACATAGTGCCATCATTATTACACTACGCCATTAGTACTCAATGTGCTCAATAAATGCTTTTTGATTCCTTTGTTGTTTTGAGTATATCATCTCTTCAGGATTTTAATAATAATAATAGTTAGCACTTGTATAATGTACTATATACTAGGCACTATGCCAAGTAATGAGTAACCCATTTTATACTCCAAACAACCTTGTGAGGTAGGTGCCCTTATCATCCCCTTTTTTTAAGTTTGATAAACTGAGGCAAGCATAGGCTAAATGATTTGTCCAAAGTCATATAAGGAGTAAGGGTCTGAGAAAGTTCTGAGAAAAGATTTAAATTAAGATCTTCCTAGCTCCAGATCCAGCCCTCTATCTCCTGAGTCATCTAGTTGTCAATAAATAGACCAATAAATCAATAAACATAATAAATTATATATAAATCGTAATTATAAAAATAGCACAAGTCTTTAAATTATATATTCCCCTATAAGTTGAAAGGGTCCCCAGAGGTCACCTAGTACAATCCTCTCATTTCACTGCTGATGAACCCTTTTCCAGTCAAATTTCTTGAAAATCCATCTGCACATGCTATCTCTATTCATTCTCTTTTCATCCCTTTGCAAGTTGTCTTATGACTTCATCACTTAATTAAAAGTCTCTCTCTCTAAAAGAATAAACAATCACTTAATTCCTAGATCCAATAAAGGATAGAATACTGGACAGGGAGTCAGGAAGATTCAACTTCCTTAGTTCAAACTTGGCCACAGACACTTCCTAGCTGTGTGACTCTGGGCAAGTCACTTCACCCTGTCTGCTTCAGTTCCTTACTTGTAAAATGATCTGGAGAAAGAAATGGCAAACTACTCCAGTACTGTCGCCAAGAAAATCCTGAATGGGGTCACAAAGAGTCAGACCCAAGTGAGACAAATGAGTAATAGCAATAAACCAGGCCCAAACCTAAATTTTCAATCTATGAATCTAATGCATCACTGTATTATCTACAAGATATATAAATATAACCTATCATCACCCATTATATAACACAGAATTTGTATCATGTCAATCCACCCAAAGTGGTCTTCTTAAAACCCATTTATCATCTCTGTGCCTTTGCAGTGTCTATGCCCATGGATGAAATAAACTCTCATGCATAACCTCTATCTCTTAGAATATTCTCCTCCCTTCAAAACTCAGCTCACATATCACTTTCTACATTGTCTTTCCTGATCCCTACAGGTGCAATGCCTCCTATTATCTTCTTTTTATTTAGCATATACTCACATGTACATACAATTCCCCCCCCCCCCCAATAAATTGTTAAGCTCCGTGAAGCCAAGGACAGTTTCATCTTTGTCTCTCTATTCCTAGTAGTTGGAATGTTTTGATTAACAAATACTTGTTGGTGGATTGGTTGAGTGAAAGATGACTCTCATGTGCTTGAGTATCAAAGGGAAAAAGTTTTAACTAAACAATTCATAGGAAGAATATTAGATTTTAAATGAGCAAAGTTTAAAGAATTAAGAACTATGGGATGCCCTAGGATGATGGATTAAAATCCATCAGTGTGCAAGATGCCAAAAGTGTCTTGAGACATCATTAGGATAATGAAATAATTAACACACAGAGGATAATAATTCCTCTGAGGAAAGTAAAGAAATGATAATGAACAAGAAACACCTAATTCACTTTTCACAAATTAGTACTCAAGTATTCAAAGACAGAGACAAAGTTAAACAGAATATGGTGACAAGTACAAAAGGCAAAGCCATAGTATTTGTTCAAGTCAAAGCTTACTAGCCAAAAGTACAGGTAGTGAAGGGATTAATGCTACACAAATGAATTAGATATAAGAAGGGCTTTTATGAATTATCAAGGGAAAAAAAACTGCTTATAAGTGTGGCAGGGCATGGAATTAATAAAGACACTAAACTAGCTCCCAAACTGAACTAATTCTTTTTAATTTGTCTCTGACAAGAGAAATGAAGACATTTGTATAATTAGAAGAGAATGAAGACTTTGCAAAAATAATGACTGACAAAAAGCAGAAGGGGAACATTTGATAAAGCTGAACATACACCCATCAGGAAGCTTATATGATGGGAAGCTGAAGCTCCTAAGGGAATTGGTTCACACACTTGCTGAGTCATTTACAACAATAGTAGAAATATCACTGAAAGGTGGGGAAACAAAAGATTTGAAGATGGGGGTAGGGGAGAATTGAATAGGAAAATACACTATCAATCTTAAAGTAGTTAAAAAGAACAATTATGTAAATTTCCTTTCTGACAAGATTATGGCAACTCAAGTGAGATCTCATTACAGGGAACTTAAAAAGGTGCCCTTCCTTATGTGTGTCTATTTTACCTCTTCCATTCCTGCATGTTGTAAAATTCATGAGGGAATTACAATACAGTATTTCTATGTTCCCCAATATAAGCTAATATATGCCACATAAAAGATACTCAGTAAATGATAATTATAGAAAATTATTGTAGAGAATGTATAGACTCGAAACAGATTTCCATTAATTTCTTTTTTTTTTTATTTTCATAGTACTGATACATTGTATGTTTTACCTCAATCATATTTCAGGATCTCCCATATTACCAGAGTACTTTCCCCCTTTTAAAACAGGAACAGAATTTAAAATAAATCATCAGACAGAGCAAGTACAAATGACAGTATATGAATGCAACATTTTAGACTAGGTACTCTATACTATCTCTAGTGAAAGTAGGTGTATTTTATCTTCAGAATTTCATTTGATTCGAATTTTATTGACTTTTAATGTTGCCTTCATTTATAATAATTTAGTCATACATTATTTTCCTAGATCTACTTTCTTTATTCTGCATTATTTTGTATGTTTTCCTATGTTTCTCTGAATTCCTCCTATTTGACATTCCTTACACTATAAAAATAGCTCATTGAATTTAAATATAATAATTTGTTCAGTCACTTCCCCAGACAAAGGACATCTACTTCAATTCCCGATTTCTGCTAGAAAAACTACACTTAATAATACTTTGTTCTGAATATATAAATTTAAGAGTAGGCTTACTGAGTTAAATGACAGGACAAATTCAAACAAGCCCTATTAAATGAAAAGCACAAAAGGCACAAGTACAAAATATGAAACAATCCCTTGAAAAGTTTATTTTCTAATGGGGGAGATGCACCATATGATATGATAATTAGTAAATGTAAATTTATAAAAATGAACTAAATAAAAAGTAGCTTAGAAAGGAAATCATTCACATTTGGGGGGATCAGGAAAGATTTAAAGATCAGCCTGATTCTGTATCATTATTTGTTGATGCTATTTACAATTCATTCATTTAGTCACAGTTCTTAGTCTATAAACAGTGCAGAAATTCAGATGGCTTATAATGAGTTAAACTTAGAAATACAGCTCTGTTCATCACTGTTCTATTCTTGCCTCTGGGTAATCTACTCTCCTTGGGGATGCAAGTAAATATCAGGAAGTTCAGTCTTTCCATCAGTCTAGTCATCCTTCAAGGATGTCTGGTTTGCTATTCAAAGAAGTCTGGCCTGCTATCTCTAACTTTGCAGGTAAACTCAAACAATTTACCTTTCTTAGTCAAAGGCGGGGAAGAGGGATCTGTTGCTAGATTCTCATTAATAACTTCCAAAAAGTAATACTGTTCTCCACACTTCAGTCATGTAACCCATAATGTGCTCAGCTCCACAATGTCAACACCTCTATGACCAATTGTACTATTTCACTCTGTTTGTTCTCTATTCTAATTGTACAAAAAGGAGCAGAGTCTTCATCTCAGGTTTTTTGCCTTAAACTGAGGTATCCATTGACCCATTCTATTTGCAGGTAATGCTTGCTCCTGTTAATAAAATGCTATCTTGCTCAAAGAAAATCTGCCCCACAATTTCACAATTTTACTTGTGACAATATTATGCAAAAGATGCACTTAAAGTGTGTTAAAGGAAAAAAATTATTCAGAGACTGAAGTAAGAAAGTAAAACATTCCAAGAATGGCAATGAAAGGAAAAAAGATATGATAGATTGTAATGTGTAAGAAAGAGAGAGAAAGTCATTTTGGCTGGATTTCAGTGTGGAAGAGGAATAATGTCCAAAAGGGGGAGATAAACATAAAAGCCAAGTTGTTCCAGGTTTCCAAAACTAAACAAAGAAGTTTGTATTTCATTCCATAAATAATAAAAGGCTGGAGCTGGCTTTGTAGAGTTTTACATGGTCAAGTACTCACATAAAAAGTAGTGTAGGATGTACTAGAGTAGGGAGAAATTTGAGATTAAGTAACTAATTAGGTGACTGTTGTAATGATCTAGGCAAGAGTGATATGGGCCTGACCTAAGGTAGAAGCTGAACTGACCATAGAGGAGTTTGGATGAGATATGAAGATAAAAACAGCAAGATTTCACAACTTAACTTTATGTGTGATGAGGGAAAAAGAAGAAGTCAAGGATAAGACAAGGGTGCAAATCCAGGAATTTATCTAATTCTGAACAAACTATCATAGCTTCTGAAAATATAGTTTTCCATCCTATTTCTCATACTAACTCCTATAATTTATTTTTCTTGTTTTATGAGGACAACTTACACTATATAATAATGGGGAAGAGGAGCATATAGTAAGAAACTTTCTTATATTTCTCCCCTGAAAATAATGCAAGCATTTTTTTGGTTTCAGATATTTCATTCACTTCATTATATTAGGAAATGCCTATGTTTTTCAAGATTTTTATAATATAAATGAGGCAGTATTTTAGTACAGGCTTTTTCAGCTTCTAATACATTTGTGTATTTAGTTTGTCTGCGCAGTTAATTATACAAGCTTTAATGCCTAATGTTGAACCATCCTTACATTCCTCATATAAGCAATCAATTCACAAGCATTTATTAAGTGCCAACTAAATGCTAAACACTAAGGATACAAAGACAAAATTGAAGCAGTAGAAGGTAAGATTTCAGGGGACTTTTGAAAAAAACATTTCAAGAAGCAACAGTAAAGTGCCTGGGGCCGAGAATTTGAATGCACAGGAAGAACAAACATATGCTAACTACTCCCAGAGATTACCTGATCATATCAGTGTCCTTGCATACCACACCCAACTATCTCAGCAACCCCCCATCCAGAACGGCATCAATCTATATAATCCCAGCCTTTTCCTTCAATAAATGAGACTATTCTACCTGCCATGTAGTCTCCTTCCTCTCTCTCTCCTATTCTCTCCCTTCAGGTCGGGTCCTCCTCGCCCCCACGAATTACTAAAGTCCTGCTGGTCAGGACAAGTGGCGCCCAACGTGGGCCTCGAGGAACGGAACCTTGACCTGGTGGACCCCTGAGTTCGTCCTTCGTGGACCCCTGGATTCGTCCCCTGATTTGGTGGACCCCTGAGTTCGTCCTCCATGGACCCCTGGATTCGTTTTGTGTCGTCCGGACCCCTGCTTTGGTAAGTTGATTCGTCCACCGCATTTCGAGAATAGGCCATAAACTCTCTAAGGAACTTCTTTTTATTAAAGATCTTAAATGCTCTTTCAGGGAGAGAGGAATAAGGGTAAAAGGAAAAGATCTGGTTAACTTCTTATTTATAGATGAAGTTTACCCGTGGTTCATAGTGAATGGGCCAGAAACCCACCCCCCAAAATGGCAGAAAGTAGGAAAGGATCTTAATACTAAATTACAAAAGGAAGGCCCACATTCTGTCCCAGAAACAGTTTTTTCCTACTGGGGCATAATCAGAGACATCGTTGAGGCCACCAATAAAGATCCACAAAATCAGAGGCTTCTTTCTGTGGCAGAGTCTTGTCTAAAACCCTTGTCTCGAGCCGCTTCTGTAACTTCTCATTTGTCTGATACTGCTATGACCCCAGAAAAACCCCTCCCTCCCCAGCCACCGTCAGTGGTTATCCAAATGCCCTCTGACACCGGCACCCCTCATTTTCCATCTCTATACCCCCTGCTTCCTGATTTTCACCCCCCTACTGAAGACTCCCAAAATTACCCAGTCCTTTTTAAACCAGTGGCCCAGAAGCCTCGTACAGACCCCCCTCGGTGGTCATTGACTTGCCCCATTGCGCCCAAGGAATCCCTCTACCCCTCTCTTCCCAAGGAGGAGCTCCCTACATCTAACTCCCTCGCCTTCCCAATGTTTACTAGAAAGCCCGATAATGATGCTTTTGATCCTGGGGGCACGGCACAATTAGGGGAAGAGGCGGCCCATTACAATGATCCTGCCCAGCCCCCTCTTAGCACAAGCCCTCTTCACATTCTTCCTCCTTATGCAGTGCAGACCTGCGCCCTTACCTACAACCAAGCTATCCGCAGCCATAAAATTAGTGCAGGAACAGCTGGCTGCTGGTCATATTGAGCCCTCTACATCCCCTTGGAATACCCCCATCTTTGTCATACAAAAACGTTCGGGGAAATGGCGCCTATTACATGATCTCAGGGCTGTGAACAAGACCATGGTCCCTATGGGAGCACTTTAACCCGGACTCCCTCACCCATAGCTATCCCCAGAGGGTTTTCTAAAGTTATTATTGATTTGAAGGATTGTTTCTTTTCCATCCCCCTCCACCCAGATGATTGTAAGCGTTTTGCCTTTAGTCTCCCCGTTGTTAATTGCAAGGGTCCTCCCCCATGGCATGGCCAATAGCCCCACCCTTTGCCAGAAATTCGTTGCTCAAACTATAGACCCCTTTAGGGTAAGTCACCCAGAGGTCTATATTATCCATTACATGGATGATATCCTTTTGGCTGGGTCAGATGAACAACAGCTTTCTCGGATCTGCCAGGCACCTGTTACCGCCCTACAATCTCGCGGCCTCTCCCTCTCCCCTGAAAAGGTCCAGACCCAGCCCCCCCCCCAACTCTTTTTGAGCTTTGAGCTACTTACCAATAATGTTCTTTCACAAAAACTCCAGTTACAAGTTGACTGTCTCCACACTCTCAATGACTTTCAAAAACTCCTTGGAGACATCAACTAGTTAAGGCCTTACTTAAAACTCACTACTGGAGAATTAAAGCCCTTATTTGACATTCTAAAGGGAGATTCTGACCCATCCTCTCCCTGCTCCTTCACTCTGGCTATACCAGTCCTGCCTTTAGGCAATTTTGCGCCCAAATGGAAATTAAACATATTACTGGCATTCCATACAACCCCCAAGGGCAAGGTATTGTCGAAAGGGCCCACCAAAAGCTAAAAAACATGGATTTTCAAGTTACAGTCTGGAGGAGAAATATTGTACCCCAGAGCAGGGAATTTTAAGACCCTTCTGAACCATGCATTGTTTGTTTTAAATTTCCTTTCCTATGATATTAATGGCAAATCTGCTGCTGACCGCCTCTGGCATTCA
>JAJPUD010000383.1:244903-270647 GCA_023553655.1 Myrmecobius fasciatus | reverse complement strand
GTAGTAGTAGTAGTAGTAGTAGTAGTAGTAGTAGTAGTAGTAGTAGTAGTAGTAGGCCAAAAGATTTGCACAGTTCAATGATTTGGGGGGGTATATTTAGGCTGGAGATTTTTAATACATAATTTCATTATAATTACCGGGAATCTTATACAATTTTTTCATCAGAAATTCAATCATTTTTCCTTCCCTACTTTTTTTATTCATTATATTAGCTCCTTTTCTAAAAATGTTTGTTCATTTTTCCTCCTTTATCATTTCCTTTTCTGTGATGTCCTCCTAAGTTTTATATTAATTCCTCTTTGCCATTGATTATTATTTCTTTACTAAATTCTTATACCATATTTCTTTACTACATTACAAAATGGTTCCCTTTCAGTTGTTCTGATGTGTCAAGTAGGGGCTAAGCTTATCCATTCTCTCATAATGTCACAGGACCACCAATATTGAGGTGAAGGAATCTTAGATCATATCTATTCTGCCTCCTGATCAGAAAGCACTGGATCAGATCCAGTTCTGATCACTATTCATTTGTACTTCTCTGCTGTTCCCTATTCTGATCACCAGGAATCAGAGAATTCATGATTAATAATGTAGTCTTCTTTTGCTTTATTCTGTAGGAACAGCATTGTGAAGAATTGTTACTTTACTCTTCTTTTTCTTGTTTTTGTTAATTTATATTGAATATTTCTCTCTAGGCAAAAGATTTGTGAGGGGAAGCTAGATTTAGATGTCACTTTTCACTCAGCCTTCTTGTCAAGTCTCCCTACTTTCCTATTCCATTATAGCAGAAACTTTATTAAGATGGAAGAAGTTACAACTAAATTGTGCTTGTCTCATATGAAACAATGGAATAGAAAAAAAGCAAAATAATGGAATCATAAACTACAAACAGAACAAAATCCCCCTAAAAGAAGAAAATTCACAAATATAAATATAATATATTTATGAAAAATGAAAACTAAAAGAATAATGATAGAAAATTATAAATTTGCACTGCAAGTACAATATGTAGTTGAATTTCTTTTACAAAAATTAATTCCAGCTTATTTAACAAACAAATGAATCAAAAACCAACTGCCATATACTCTAAAACAAAAAGGCATCATTTAAAAAAAATCACAGAAAAAAAATATCAGGGGGAAAAACATTATTTTGATTATCATAATCCATGATGTTATTACCTAGATTTTTGTTATCCAATCTTCAAATTATTAAAAATCAGGACAAGATAGCATGAGAAAATGATTTGTACAGTGTCACCTGCTAGAAAATTTTACCTGAATAGACTGAAAAGCATACTACATGGATTTCAACTGATTCTAAAAATGGGGAAGAGAGAAGAAATGATAGGATATTGCATTGCTTACAGGACAAAATGACTATTTTGAAGCAATGATCTATAAACAAAAATATTATCATACAGAGGGGAATCTTTTACAGTAACTACAAAATAAGGAAAAAGCACTAAATCTGGCCAGATTTTTATAAGCAATTATAAATATTAATTATTTGGAAAATCAAGTCAACAAAGATGAAGTTAATGATTTTGATCAAGAATTCAAAAGAAAAAACATCCAAGGATCTCGATTATAATAGAGTAGGGATGTAATTTCAGGGAAATTCTATTAGGGCCTTGAGTCTCAAATTGTTCATGTATAAAATAAATAGGCAAATTATTTCTAAAATCCTTTCCAGCTTAAAAATTCAATAATTCTATGATTTTAAGGTTATTCCTGTAAAGATCTACTGTAAATACATGATGTTCCCGTTCTAACCCCAGAAACATCAGTTAGTTGAACAGTCAATAACCTACTGGTTACTATGAACTGATATCTACAACATGGTGTTAAGCCCCAGGGATATAAAGAAAAGCAAATGACAGCCCCTGCTCTCAAGGAGCTCACAATGTAAAGAGGGAGATAACATGTAAACAATTGTGTTCAAACTAGTTATTTAGAGGCTAAGTAGGAAATCAACAAAGGAAAAGCACTAGAATTGTGAGAAATTGAGAAAGTCTTCCTACAGAAGACAGGATTTAAGCTAGGAATTGAAGGAAGTCAAGGGATTCAGGAGGTGAAAATAAGAAGAGCATTTCAGGCCTGGAGGACACCCAGTAGAAATGGATAGTCAGGGCAGAGAAGCCAGTGTCAATAGATCAAAGATGTGAGGTGTAAGAAGACTGGAAAGACAGGAGAAGGCTAATTTGTTCAATTGTCAACAGGATTTTGTATTTGATCTTGGAGGGGGAAGGGGAAGTAGAATTTACCAAAACATACGACTTAATAAGAGAGAGACCAAAGTACTTCCCTAGTTCTTAGTTCCACTTAATTATGTCTTGCTCAAATAGTCTTTAAAAGGGCATTTAACCCAAGACTTTCAAGATGGAAGAATAAAATGTCAGAAATAGTACCTCCTCAAAGAAACAAGTTTTCTGTACTCAGCAACAAGAGAAACGCAAAGTGAAAGAAGACATGGTTGTTACCCTCAGGGACCTTACAACAATAACAAAAGTATGAATACATGCTAAAAACCATCTTATCAATTAAAAAGGCTTGTGATGGATACAAGCAAGTGATATATGTGTGAAGGACACATCACATCTGAGTGAGGGGGATTGGGAAGAAGAGACTGAGGATTTCTACGGGGAAGAAAGGTTAGAGAACATGTCCAGTGTAGGGAGTGGCGTGAGCCCCAGCTGCAAGGGGCCTGAAAATATCACCCAGTTTGATCCTGCTCACTTAGAGACAAGGCAGCAGAGACCCAGAGTTCTATTAAGTGCTATCTAGAGTCCTTCCAAAGGATTCTCCAGGGTTCTTATACAGACCATAAATTGGGTCTCAACCTGAGTCTGACCACTAATGTTCACTAGTAACATGCTATGTCATCCTCATTTTCATCCCCTTTTTGTTTTTCTTTTCCTAAGAGCTACAAATTCCGTTTCCCGTCATTGGAATTCTGCCTCGTGTTGTAAGCTCTTAGTGAGGCCACAGCATTAACAATTATAGAAATAGGTCTAGTGAGACAGACTGCAAAGCAGGCCCAATTCTACCTAGAACCAGTCCTATTAGAGACTCAAAACTGCACATATTAGCTTCTATTTGCTAATGAATTCTTATTTAGTTACGAAATTAAAATAATCTAAATAGAAAACCAAACCTTAAAATTCTCTTGGTGATCAGGCCTCCAAGCCTCCTAACTACTCTCCAGATTCAGGATAAAGCTGGTCTATGTTTTCATCAAGAGCAGGGAGGCCACCAGATAGATGCACAGACTACTTTCAACGAAGACAATATTTGGGATCACAGTATTCAACTGAGTCTGAACTAAAATGCATCTGAGCATGAGAAAAAATGTACCAGCAGCCAATCCAAGGGCCTTGTTGATGGAAAAGAACCTCAAGCAAGAAAGAGTGGCAGAAGGCTACGCTTAAAGACATGGTTGTGTGCAGGATACAACTTGACTTGTCTCTATGCATTAAACTAGACGACCAGTTCCTGGAGAGCCTTTGGTAATCATCTAGATGTGTACAAGGACTACTCTGAGATATGACTATCTAAGCCAAAGATGGGTCTAAGGCAAAGACAGAGGGCTGGGAGGAAATCAATCTCTTAACTGCCTCAAAAAGAAGCAAATCTGGGATAAAGGTATATCCCCCAGTTCATCCAAAATTGCATCAACAATTCCTTAGAAAAAAATTGCCTTCATGGAATGGATCTTGAATGAGAGTGGGGAATATAATAATTTAAGAAACATCAATCACCCAAAATGGTTAGAGGGAACAAGAGAAGAACAATCTAAGTGATCAAAACTTAATTTAGAGGGGGAAAAAAAGGTTCTACATGTAAATTAATGTCAAAAATAACAAAAAAAAAAGATTAGAATAGACTAAGATGACTTTAAGGATGACAAGAATTCCCAATAAACTCGAAGAGCTAAAAAGATGTAATGGAAATAAAAGATTTGTATGCAGATCAAACACTGTCAGAAATTTTAAAAATCCTCTAGATTATGAAATACTTTTCAGAAGAATTCTAAAATATGTACTATTGTTGGGACATTTAAAATTAGATACATCTAGAAAAATGCTACATGCTTTATGTTGTTTTTTAGTATTAAAACAGTAATACCTGACTTCTCTAGAGTCTCAATTTTTAGTATGCAGCTAACAAGCAAGAAAAAAATATTTAGGGGCTGTCAAATAACTGCCACAATGCTCATGCATTAGAGCATATATTTTGTCCTTAGGAGAAAATTTCAAGTCCTCATTCAAAGACTATGTGGTCTTGTTTCATGTAGAATTTTACCAAAACTGAATAAAAATGCCATATTCTTTCCTTTCATTTTTATTTATTTCCAATATTCTTTCCATTGAACTACAATAAGAAAACAAAAGCAATTAGAATAGAAAAACAAAAAATTAAAGTGTTCTGAGGATGCCCTTTGCCTTGAAAGTAAAGTCTGGCTTGAGTCTGGCCTCCAGGATCAGCAGAAGATGCTGCCGCTGTCTACTAAAGGGTCTCAAGGGGCCCAGCTACATCGGGTTCTTACACAGAGGCAGCAGGGCTTTGAAAAAGGGCTCAACAAATCTGGCTTCTTTTTACCTACCACAAATTAGAAATATCATATTGGGTTGAGAGAGTTTCTATTAACAGTATTTGAAAAACATAAAAAGCTAATTGGATGATTGAGTGTCATCAGTACTGTTATAACACATATATAAATTCATAGTGATAATACAATACTTATATAGATTAAGAATCCTAAAGAAACCAGAGATTTTAACCCAGGTTAAGGAGGGTAATTATAAATAATAATGAAAGTTGATTTCTTGACAATAAAGGAAAAATTTTAAACTCTATTAAATGTCAAGACTAAAAAAGGCAAAGAATCACTAAACAACTACCAAGTTTCATTTCACTCTTGTCTAACTGGGAAGGATAATAAAAATACAAACATGCTATGTTACAGGGCCTAAAGCTACTGAGACTCACCAATATTTGGAGAGATGTGAATTGGTCAAATCATTTTTGAAAATAATTTTGAATGATGTGAGAAAAATCTTTGACCCAATAATTTCACTGCTAGACACCTACTGCCAAGGAGGTAAAAGATAGAAAGGAGATCCTATACATACCAAAGTATTTGTAGAAGCCTTCTAGGGAAGAAAGAAAGGAGAGAAAGAAGGAAAGAGGAAAGAGGGAGGAGAGGGAAGAAAGGGAAGAAAGGAAAGAGAGAGGAAGAAGGAAATGGCTGAACAAAAGTATATGAATACTAGAAGATGCTAATGTGATGTTAAAAAATGACAAATAGGAGAATTTGTATTGGTGACTACAAGAGACACAATAGAATCAAAATTAAGAGAATAGTCTCTATAGTGATGCAATGGAAAGCAACAGTAAAAGGCAGCTGAATCAGATTAGTTACAATGCTTCTCCTTGGTACTGAAGAACAAATATTGAAATACTTGTAGAAAAATGAGATCCCACACATACAGTATATCACATATCTTGACAGTCATGTTGTCAGTCTGGCTGAAGTACTCATTTGTGGGGAGTCACAAAGGAGGATTTGGTGGAGGATATAGTAGGAATTGACTAATGTGGGAAAAAAAAGTATCAGTAAAGATTTTTTAAATGAAAATTACAATAAAAAGACAAAGTAGTGTGGGGCTATTTGGTATAAGACAAATAGTCATGCATCAGAGTCACTTGAGAGCCATTAGGAATAATATGATCATTAACACTCATAATGATGATCCTAAGGGATAAAGAAAAATTTAAATTATTCTTCGTATATTTTAAAAATAAATTTCCATTAAAACAATGGTGTTGATGATAAAATGGGAAAGTTGCTGAAAATAACAATATTAATTACTTATATCACATATAATAATTTCAAGTTCTTGGCATTGCTCCAAATGCTATATAATTAACTTCCATATTAATGAAGTAGGTATTCTTGTTTTGGGCAATGGTAATGAAAAAGTAAGTAACTTGCCCAAGCTTTCAAAGCTAATACAGACAGTCCTCAAAAGAAGGATTTGAATTTAGGTCTGGAGATTCTAAGTCAATTGTCTGTTAAACTCTACCACAAAAGCTTCCCTGAAAATTCATTTAATGAAATGCTTCATATGCACACCACTCTGAATAAAATGAACCTGGCCGTATTTCTTTCTTTCTTTCTTTCTTTTTTTTTTTTCCCCCCCGGAAAAGGTATCATGTGTGGTTGGTGATTTGTTTCCAAGAATTGTTTAGAGAAGGAAAGGGCAGGACATCCTCTGTAGAGTCCAACCTCCTTCATTTCAAAGATGAAAGTCATCAGGAAGGTGAGAGGATTATTTGGGAGGCAACACAGCTACTAAACAAGTGTTGGATCTCCTGACACCAAATCACATCCGACACCAAATCACATATTCTTTCTTTTCATTTTTGTTTATTTCCAATATTCTTTCCATTGGACTACAATAAGAAAACAAAAGCAATTCGAATAGAAAAACAAAAAAATTAAAGTGTTCTGAGGATGCCCTTTGCCTTGAAAGGAAAGTCTGGCCTGAGTCTGGCCTCCAGGGTCAGCAGAAGGTGCTGAAGACAGTGCTAAAGGGTCTCAGGGGGCCCAGCTACATCAGGTTCTTAAACAGAGGCAGCAGGGCTTTGAAGAAGGGCTCAACAAGTCTGGCTTAGGAAGACATCAGGGCTATGGTTTATTTTCCAGTTTTCCTGCTCAGCCGGAAAAAGGCTGAAGTTCTGCCTCATGGGACCCTCTTTTCTTCCATTTCTTCCACTGAGAAGAAGCAGCCATTTCCATGACATAGGGAGAAGATAGACAGGCACAGAGAAGCTCTGAAGTTTGGAGAATACAAAACAGAAATAAATGTAGCTCGAATGCCAGCGGGGGAAACTCAGTGCCAAGGGAACTCATCTGTGTACAATGGGTAGCCAAGAAGTTTGAAATCCTTAGTTTTTGTGCTTTAACCCTTCTCATTTTCAAATGATTTCTTTTCAAGGAGGAAAGAGATGAAGAAAAGAATACTAATCTGTTTAACAGTTTTGGTTGTTTTCTCTCAGAGCTCAACTTTTCCCATCACCTTTTTTTTTTTTACTCAGAGCCTTGAGATCCAGTAAAAATAAATTGAATGGACTTCTGGAGTTAGTGCCTGGTATTTTTGCTTCAAAAAAATCCCTCCAGTTGCAGACCTCCTCTCCTCCTTCCATCAGTTTTCTTTGCAAATGAATCTCTACAAAAGAATGTCACCTAATAATTCTGAAGATAGAATAATAAAAAGAATAGATAAGAAGAAAAGAATAAGATAATCCTGAGATAAAATTAGGCCAACACAATTATGATCTTAAAGAGAGGTTTGTGTGACTTCCTCCGTATTCCTTCATTTTAAAGACAAAATAAGTGAGTTTTAATGCATTCTTTCCATAACTCAGATTACCTCTTGAGTACTTAGAAGGGACTAAAATACATATCTTCATGGAAAATGATGAATTAGGTTGATGGGTTTGCTATTGTACCTTCCCTTACATTTTGCCTCTTTATCCAACAGGTAGAGATCACTACTTCTGCCCACCATGCAGATCCAAAGGCAGAAAGGGTGATGGAAGTAGGCAATACCAACTCCTCCTACCAGATAAATTCAACAGTAGTTTAACTGAACCTGTAGTGTCACCTGATTCTATTAGGAACACAGCTTGCTTTCCCTCCACCCCCCAAGTTTTCAGTTTTGAAATGGGTGTCAAGTCAATACAGTTTTGGCTTTACCTGTAAAACCAGAAATATAAGGCCAGTACCCATTTATCCAGCAAAATGGGAACTACAAATGAAACTAACAGGATCATTCAATAAGTCAGTCAATAAATTAATAAGCATATATATTAAATGCTACATGCAATGTACAGTGTTATGCAATGGGACTTTAGTTGTTTTATAATCCTTTGTGATCCTATTTGGGGCTTTCTTGGCAAACATTTGGAAGTTTTGCTATTTCCTTTTCTAGCTCATTTTATACAGAAGAGCTAGGGCAAACAGACATAAATGACTTGTCCAGAGTCACACAGTCAGGAAATATCTAAGGTAAGATTGAACTTAGGAAAACAGACTCCAGGGCTAGCACTCTATCCCCTGTGTTTCCTACTTGCCTAATGAGAACATATTTTAATAAAAGAAGTACCTGCCTGCAATGAGGTTATACAAGGTATCCCCAAAATCTTAGTGCTATTTTAAGTTTATAAAACCTCATTAACTTTTACCTAAAGCTTAAATCTGCACACTGAGGTTTTGGGGACATCTTATCATCTAGTGAGAAGAGGGAGAGAGAAACAATACATACATGAATTAGAAATACGAGATAAGCATACTTTTTTTCATGTGGCACATAATGGAACTGAGGCCCAGGGAAGCATTTGGCCCACTGTTCCATGTCTAATAATACACAGCACTAGGAAATGGACTTCTGACTCCTCCTCATATGATCTTTGTATCAAGCTAGATTATTATGAATTTTATTTTCTTAAGCACCTAGCATCACTGTTAGGGACACACACACACACACACACACACCCCTCTATAATATTAAAATCTCTATGTGAAATACAGGTAAACCATTGCACAATGCTTAACACATAGTAGGTAGGTAGACTGTAAGACACATACTCAAACAATATAATCTTGTAATAAGATCAATTATAACAAACACTAGAAAGTCAATACTTTATTCCTATGGAACTAACTGCTTCCTGCAGCACTGTTTTACTTATCATACTTTCATGGAATCAGAGGATTACTTTCAGCAGCCTGAGAAGCATGGAACTTACCTACCTCATAGGAATGCTGAAAGAAAATAAGATTTCATTAGGGATATAAGTGGAAGATGGGGAACAGATTGTGTTTTGCAAAGTAAGTATGGCACCATTGGGAGCTATACCAACTTTAGCAAATGACTAATGAAGAGTACTAAACTACCGCTGCAGAGTGCTGATTAGGGCACCCTAATTTAGGAGTTTATGATTACTGGTTTGAAAGAGATAGGCTACTTCCCATATTGTGTAACTTGCATCAGCATCAGCATTAACCCATATTTGCACAGGGTTTATTCTCTGAAATGTATATCATGCAAGGTACTTTATACTACTGATTACCCATTGGATTAGGAGGTTTAGATAAATAGCTGTAACATGTACATTCATAGAGAATATGAAATCTAATGACAAAAATTTTGTTTATAAGCATTATAACTAAATATAGAAAAAAATTAAGATACATGGGAATCCAGGAAGTGAGATAAGGATAAGAGCAAGAATAACTATTAAAAATTAATGAAAATATGCTATGAAAAATTAACTATATACTGTGTATTAGAGGATCTAAAAGCATATTTTTTAAAACTTTCATGTAATCAAATATTCTCTGAACATCTTATACATCTTGCACATCCATAAGAATTCTTTAAGAAATGCTGAAAGGGAAACAAAAGAAATGTAAGCTACAGCTTCTTAGGAAGACAAACATGAAAGGGAGTAGCAACAGAAGTCAATAAATGACTTATATTGCAAACAGTGGTGGAGAAATTCAAATATGCAGATCATTGAGTGATGGAGGGGTCAGGAAGGTTTTTAGAAGAAAGCAAGCTGGACATCGATAACATGGTAAAGTTTGGCCTGGGGAAGGAAAAGATAGGACAATAACATTTCACTTTGGGGTGGGGAGGAAGGAATTCCAAGAACTAAGACTTGGAGTCCAGAATACTAGTAGTTTGGTGACTTGGGGAAGATAGGTGGGAGTAAGGGAGAAGATAAGAAATTAGCCTGGATGCATCAGAGGATTCTGAAATGGTGGGAAACAAAAGTTGGACTGTTAGGGTGAGACCATACTGCCAAATGTTTTTAGTGAGGCTCAGGAATTTGGATTTGATATTAAAGCCAGCAGTGAAGGTTTCTGAACAAAGAAAGGATATGATAAAATCTTGAAGAAGAGAATAGAGAATGAATAGAAGCAGGTATCCCAGGGATGATTGTTGTGAAGGAAACATTTCTGAAAATTGTACAGTCTGAGAATGGTAGACTGAACAGAGGCATCCTCCAAGCCCATAAGACCTGGCTGCTGTGACACCCAGGAGTTACGTGATCTTAAACCAGTCACTCAGCACCTTCTCTATGAGATCTAGGAAACTAAGATCTTAAGTGGATGTTGGAGATGAACTTTCCTGACCTGAGAGTTCCCCACAGTAACTAAATCATAGTCCTCAGTACCTGGACTAGGCTGGTGAGTGAAGATGGTAAATAAGGTATAGATTCAAAAGTAGAAGGCAAAAGCTCCTGAAGTCATGGGCTCCTTATCACCAGAAATCTTCAGGGACACAGATAACTAATTGTTTAAAAATAAAAGATGTATGCTTCAGTTATGAATTAGACTATATGAGCCTCCAGGACTTTTTTACCTCTGAGATTGTTATTCTATGAAGAATCAAACTTCGGGTGTATGTGTGGATATAAGATGAAGAAGAATCAAGATAACTGATTCTTTTAGCCTAGGATACAAAATCCCTAATGGAAAAAATTGAGAAGTATTTCAAACTATAGGAAAAGTTAATGAATCCATATGAATAATCTAGAAATAGTTCAACAGAGGCATAATAATTCATTCATATAACAATTACTAAGTACCTACTATGTAAAAAGTTCCAAACTAAACAGTGAAGCTGATTAAAAATTTAATAAGATATGATCCTTGTCTTATAATCTAAAAAGAAAAGAGAAGCTTGAAAAAAAAATCACCATAAAACAAATAAAATACCAAGAGTGACTGAATGGTTTTTCCTCAAAAACCACAGGAAACCAAGCCTCTGAACAGTCTGATGGAATGAAACCACTCTCCAGCTTAAGACAGGCTGAAAAAGCTTCAAGAAAGGTCAGTCTTACTGGGATAAAAAGGGTGTTCAGTCCAGCTCAGACAGACTCTGGGAAAGCTGGTGAGAGGGTCTTAATCATGGCAAATCAGCAACTAAGATCCTCAGTTCTGGCTCAGTAGAGGAGCAGACCAGTGGGGCAGACCCCAGGATCAGGTCAGAAGGCAAACTCTGGGAAACCAGGCTAATTCCTGAAAAGAGCAGGCAAGCTTCCCCCTGCAAATAAAAGGGGCCCCATGATCAAAGCCAAAGCTAGGAGCTTCCCAGGAATCGTGGGGCAGGAAAAGAGCTCCACCTTAAAAGTAAAAAAAGAGGAAATGCCAAAAGAAAAAGAAAGAAAACGAGCAAGAAACATAAAAGTACCTTGACCATAGAAAGCTACTATGGTGACAGGAAAGACCAAAACACCAACTCAGAGGACGACAGAATGTCTACAGAAGAAATCTTAAAGAGTGAGATAAATTCATCTCAAGCCCAAAGAGGCTTCTTGGATATGCTTAGAAAAGACTTCAAAAGGAAAATAAGAGAGATAGAAGAAAAAATGAGGGAAAAAAATGAGAGATGCATGAGAGTCAACAGTTTGGAAAAGGAAGGAAGAAACTGTCTAAAAAAAAAAAAACAACTCTTTAAACAGTAAGTAGAATAAATCAAATGAAAAAAGAGATACAAAAGATAATCACACATTAAAAATTAGAACAGGACAAATGGAAGCTAATGACTTTGTGAGACAGCAAGAATCAGTCAAACAAACTAAAGGTGAAAGGCCTCACACAAAACAGGCGACCTGGAAAATAGATCCAGAGGAGACACTTTAAAAATATTAGTTTATCTGAAGGCCATAACCAAGAAAAAAGAGCCTAGATAGTATTCTTCAAGAGGTCATTAAGGGAAACTACCCCAATATTCTAGAAATACTCATTGAAAGAATCCATCAATCACCTCTGCAAAGAGATCCCACAAGGAAAACCCCAAGGAACATTGTTGTAAAACTCCAGAGCTACAAAACCAAGGAAAAAATACTGCAAGCTGCTAGACAAAAACAATTCAAATATCAAGGAGTAACACTCAGGATTATCTAGGATCTGACAGTTTCTACAATAGAGGATAGGAAGGCCTGGAATACAATATCCCAGAAAGCAAAGGATCTGGGCTTACAACCAAGAATTAACCACTCAGTGATATTCAGTATCATCTTTCAGGGGAGAAAACAGAGTTTCAATGAAGTAAGAGACTTTCAATCATTTCTACTGAAAAAAACAGAACTAAACAGAAATTTTAATCTATAAACACAGGACCTCTAGAGAACCATAGAAAGGTAAACGGGGAAAAATAAATATTTAAAGATTAAACTGTTTACATCCATAGATGGGAAAACAATATAACTCTTGAGAACTGTATCTGACACTGGGATAGACAAAGGTTGTGAATGGACTCTGATATGATGACATCAAAGAAAAAGACATTAAGAGGTAGAAAAAGATCTGTACTGGAAAAAGAGGAAAGGGGAGGTATAATGGGACAATTAGTTCACATGAAGTATTGCAAAAGATCTATTACAATGAAGAGAAAGAGGGGAGATGAGCTTTGTCTGAAAAATAAAAGGGGGGGAGGCCTGAGTGGAGCAAAATATTCTGAATTTGTTAAGGAAAGAGCATTTCTAATTTGAGGTATAAGGGAAGATAACAAATATTTATTAAGTACCTAAAGTGAGCAAGGCACTAGAACTAGATGCTAAGGAATACAAAGATATGTTTCGAATTCCCAGGTTGCCTGGGCCACTGCCTAGCTGCCTAGTCAGGACGGACCCACTTTTGATGGTTTCCCCAGAATCCACAAGGACTGCATGGGTAATGTTCCCCACACAATGCCCTGTCAGAGGGCATAAGCCATAGGTCTTTCATTTTAGCATATGCTGAAATACTATTTTTTCATCATCAAATAACAGGAAGCTAATTAACTTATTTAACTTGGTTATCGGGGATACTTCTGGCCCCAACCAAAGGCTGCAAGTAAAAAGAGACAAGCACCTTCAACCAATGTCTTAATGTCCCTCTTCATTGAGTTTTAACTAAAGCAACTGAACCAAGGGCTTCCCATAAAACCATATAAAATAAAGGTTTTTTTCAAAGAAAAGTAAAACATATGCTCTTTGTATTCTATGGGGTAAGATTTTTCCCTACAATCAACAGGTTCTGCACAGTGATTCTTTACTTCATTACAGGTCCAGTCTATAAATCTATCCTTCTTGGCACACAACTCTACTTAACATGCAAATGTGGATTCAAGAACATGGTTGCAGATACTGAGTAACCCATGCTTACTTATGCCATGCTATATTTAATTTATACATATATTACTTTGGAAAAGGGGAGTAGTGAGGGGGAAAAGCCTGATACAGATTGGTTTCCTACCATACCCAGGGGTGATTAGGAAAGAAAGGAAAGCTAGTTAGATAGCAAACCTGCATTTACTTGTCTCACTTTAAGATAATTAGTTGTGAATTTTTTAAGACATTGTGACTCACAAGGGAGTATACAAATTTATTGTCTTCTACTATCTAATAATCTTGGCAGCTATGAAAGTTATCTATTTATTGATGGGTGACAGCGATTTATCTTCCCTGGATAAAATGCAGTTATTTAAACTGTTTTTCTTGTTTTGTGAGTGCTGTCCTCAGCAGTAAACATGTAAATTACTTCAGAAGAACAAAAACACTCTTTAAAAGTCAGTAAAACCCCCTTGACACAGTGATAAAAACTGGCAGTAAACAATGTACTAGGTAGTTTTGTGTTGTCTCTAAACCATTTTGCTCAGAAAGAAGACTGGATAAAGTGGTTGCTTTTTTTAAGGCAACAAAATAGAGATCATTTAATTTCTAGAGAAGTAAAAGTCAAAAATTTCCATAAAATACAGGTGTCAAATGCTCACAAGAGGCCCATAAAACCCTTCAGTATGGCCTGAATTAAATCAAAATGTGATTGGAAAATGTTTTTTAAAATAAATTTTTAAACAAAATAAAACACAGATAATGTTAATATGTGGTTTACTAAGTCAATATGCAGCCTCAGGAATCCTTATACACAGTCTAGTAGTTCTGTTTCTATTTGAATCTGACATCGCTGATATAAAATATGTTATTAGTCAGCCCTTTTTTTAGTTATGTCTGACTTTTTGTGACCCCATTTGGAGTTTTCTTGGCAAAGATCCAGGAATGGTCTGCGATTTCATTCTCCAGATCATTTTACAGATTAAAAAACTGAGGCAGTGAAGTACTTGCCCAGAGTCACACAGCAGATAAGTGTCTAAAGCCAGACTTGTACACTGTGCTGCCCCCAGCTATCCCTCATATACAAAAAATATTGTATTCACTCAAAAGTGAATTTAGATCAGTCCCAATCTTCTGAATGCAGCAGCGTGTGAGAGAAAGCAACCACCCATTAGCCCAGGAGTCAGAGATGGTGTTTCTTCTGTTGCCAGCTTTGTCATTAGATGAATGATGGACCTTACACCAATCATTTAATCTCTTCATTTTCCAGTTTTCTCATATGAAAGATCACATTTAGAGCTGGGAGAAACCTAAGAAGCTGCCTCCATCTCTGCCCTCTCTAATAGAGGAAGAAAGAAAAGTGAGAGCTTAAGAGACTTACTCATGATCTTACACACACACACACACACACACGGCCTAGCACATACTTAATAGTCACTGAAATTTGATTGGTTGAAATTATGTTTCTCCTTTTCTTAAAAGACTCCAGAGGTAGAGTTTCCAAAGTCACCTATAATAATTCAAAACAGTGGCTAATGTCCTTATCATAAGAAAGTTCTTTCAATTTCTCATTTTCTAAATTTCTCTTTTGGTAACCAGAATGAACTTCATCTTGCACAATAACAATTCCTGAAAAAACTGCTTATAAGAGATCTAAGTTACTGAAAGGGAAGTCATTTATGGGGGGGGGGGGGGAAACCTGGCCACATAACTTAATAAATCATTTAAGATTTTAGCACAAACTCAAATATTTAAAAGGGAAGCTAATTTTTATGAGTATTAAAATAACATTAAAAACTAATTAAAATATAAGAACAAAGTTAATTGTTTTTATGTTATACAGAACACTGCATGGTTGAAAACAAAAATTACAGCAGTGAGCTGAATGGAATAATAAATGCTGAGCCCAGTGCCTGGCACTTACTAAGTATTTAGTGAATGATTGACTCACTGAAGCTATAAAATATACCTGCTCTGCTAATTCCATTTAATTTTGTTCCTGAAATAGTTACTCTAAGCAAAGAACCCCCATCCTTCTCAAAATTCCAGAGGAGGATAAGATTTTAAAAACCTAAGGAATGCCAAAGCAGGGAAGGAAAAAAGCACCTAATTAGAACCTATTGTGTATGTCAGGCATTGTGTGGTAAGCACTTTTATAAATATTAACTCACTTAATTCTCATAACAATTCTGTAAAATAATTGCTACTTATCCCTATTTTACAGTGAGAAAACTGAGATAATCAGGGAAAATGCCTTATCCAGGGTCATTCATCTAGTGAGACTAGATTTGAAGTCAGGTCTTCCAGAATCCAAGCCTATCTCTCTAGGCACTACGGTGCCCTACACTAGATTAGTAATAAGCACTATTTAATGGAAGGCCTTCTCCAAAGTGTGCCATGAGAGAGCTAGCAGGTGATTTTTTGTTTGCAGATTATTGTGCCCTCAGTTCAACCTCAATTTCTGAGGGCGAAGAGGCAACAAAGCATGAATTGGCTCTCTGCTACTTATGCTAACTGCCTTACAATTAACACCAAGAAAAGGAAGGCTCTCCACTAACCAGCACCACACATCCATACATGGAGCCATTTGTTACAGCAAATGGAGAAATTCTGAATAATGTGGATAAATTCACTTAGCAGTATACTTTGCAGGATGCACACATTGCCAGTGTTTGGAAGGTTCCAAAGGAAAGTGTGGAGAGAAATATTAGACTGCCAAACTGAAGGTCTACAGAACTGTTGTGCTGACCACACTGCTGTATGTTTGTGAAACCTGAACAGTAAACCAGTACCATGTGAGGAAACCAAACTGCATCCATTGCAATTGTCTTAGATTCTGTAAGTCAGTTAGCAAGATAAGGAACTAAACACCGAGGTCCCTTCTCAAGCTAAACTCTACTACAGGGAGCACGACTCCAATAGGCTGGCCACATTGTTCAAATGCACACTTGGCAAAAGACTATTCTTACAGAGCTCAGCTAAGGCAAATGCTCACATGGCAGTCAGAAGAAGCAATACAAGGACATTCTCAAAGTCTCTCCAAAAAACTCTGGACATGGGAAAACACTGCTAAAGGACAAGTACAGCATGCCCACAGCCAAAGCAGAATTGCAGGAGCTCAAAAGAAATGTGAGATGCCCAAAATTTAGAGACATCTGCACTCTAAATGTTCATATGGACCATGAGTACCGAACCTGTGGTGGAGCTTCTGAGCTCATATTGGTCTGATTAGCCAGGCAAATCCTATCCATACTGTTTTGTCATTTTGGTCTTCTCCAAGAACAAAGGACAATAACTAATCAACCAACACAGTAAACCGTTTGGCACCCAAAGTCTACTTTACTCCACTGTGAGGAATTCAAGCTAACAGTCAAACTCTACCTATAAAAGAACCTTGCAACAGAACAGACAAGCTTCATCTGACTTAACACTTAAGTCAGCTGTGTCTCCCGATATACCAAGTATATGATCTTCAGGTCAAATAATTCATTCTTTCCTTTGAAAGCACGATCCTTTCTGGCTGGTACAGTTAGGTTGAATCTGTGCCCATGGGAAATATACTTACTTCAGAGCGGTTTTTTCTTCTATCCAAATTTCAATGTTTGAATTCTCCTGCTCTGACTTAATAGGCTTTCAGTTTTTGTTTTTATTTTATTTTTTTCCATTCCAGCTTACTTATAACCTCCATTCCTTTCATCCCTATCAAGTTAGCCTAGGTCTTCCTGTCCTTATTCTCTAGTCTTAAAGTGTAGAATCTTTATTCTTGATCAACAAGTTTCCAAATTTGCTTATGGCATTCATAAAATAATGTTTCTATAAAAATGAAGAAACAATATAGTATTCTGGAGATAGGAAGGTATTATTCACCAAATATTCATTTGCTTCATGTTTACTACATGAATACAAAAAGAAAGAGTTGTGCCTTATAATCCAATAAAATAAATAAAACATGTATCGAAATAAGCGAGATAAGCTATAAAAAATTTTGTGAGAAGGATCACTTTCAACTGGGAAAGATCAAAGATTGGCTCTTTAAAATGATAATACGGGGGGCAGCTAGGTGGCGCAGAGGATAAAGCACAAGCCCTGAAGTCAGGAGGACCTGAGTTCAAATGTGACCTCAGACATTTAACAAGTTCTAGCTATATGACCGTGGGAAGTCACTTAATCCCAATTGCCTCAGCAAAATAAATAAATGAATGAATGAATGAATGAATAAAATGATGAATGATATGTATTTTAATGGACAGAGTTGTGAAATAAGCTTATTACAAACACAAGCTTATATCAATATATGGAAGGAGATCAAAATCAAGAATTATAATCCAGATGGCTGGTACATAAAGTGCCAAAATGGGAATAGACTGAGATAGGACTGTAAAGATAAATAGGAACCAGATAGTAGAGAGACTTAAATGGCAAGATAAGATGTTTAAATTTTATCCTATTGTCAGTGAAAAGATGCTGAAGGTTTTATGAGCAAAACAGAGTTCCAGTGTGATTGGAGCAAAGAGGATATACACAAAAATATCATGGAAATAGAATCAGAAAGATTTGGCAACTGACTGAAGCAAAAAGAAAAAAAAATAAAGAGCTAAAAATGACATGAAGGTTTCAAGTCTGGTTAACTATGAGGATAGTGTCATCAAACAAAATGGAAAACTAGAATGAGAGCAGCTTTGGGGAAAAGATAAGGGATTCAATTTGAGGCAGGTTAAATATCCCTATTATGTGTTCAATAAATATTTCTGGAAGGTACAATTAATATTCATCTATTAATTTACTACTTAAAACAAATGCAACTCAAAAATTATGTTTAAAAAGTCTTCAAATAAATATATTAAGTCAGTTTCATGAATTATAACTTTAAATATTGCAAATATTTACATATTACATTTCTGCAATCATTTTAGTAGGTAAAGAAGATCCTTTTTAGTAAGGAATGGTCATAATTTCCCAGAAAATGGCATTTTGGTAATCATATCAAGTGGTTAGATTGTACATGTGTCTATATCTGTGTGTTTCTGCATACATGCATACTTACGAATTATTATATAGACCAGTAACATCTGAGTTCCTCTTAGTCCAAATTCATGGAGAAAAAGGGAACCAAGTTACTCTGGCTGGGTGATTAGAGGTATATATATTCTCAAGATTCTAATTTATTGGGCACTAATCAAAGACTAAATAACATAATGGAAAATATGGATTCTAGTGTCAAGGGCAATGGATAAGAATTCCTGCTACCCATTCAAGACAAAGTAAAACAAAATGGAAATTTTAAAATTAGGCCATTCTCCAAGCTGAAGTTTTATTAATCCAAAGACATATAAATTACTGTCAATTGTGATTTGGCAATTCTGAAAGATACATTACAAACTCCCATTAGGCTAAAGCACTTTTAGCCTGATCCTATCAGTCATAAGTTGAGAAGTTAAATACCATATATCAAACCCCTGAAAGTATTACAGACTGCAACCAAAAAAGTGTTCTATTTCTCATTTTAAAAATTAATACAATTAATATTTCCTTTTTATTTAATTTTTTTTATTAATACACTGAATATTCTCCAAATATCAACTAACTGATTTTTCTCATTTTAAACACTCATTAAAGTATGAACTATATCAATATATCTCAAATCACGGCCCAAGAGCTGCTCAATATATCTCTGCATTCTAAATACCCAGCACAGTACTATGCACATTGTGGATCAATCATTTCAGTAGTGTTCAATTCCATAAAACCTCATTTGAGGTTTTCTTGGCAAAGATATTGGAGTGGTATGCCATTCTTTCTCAAGCTCATTTTATAGAAGAGGTAAACAGAGTTAAGTGATTTGCCAAGAATCACAGAGCTAGTGCCTGAGGCTACATTTGAACTCAGGTTCTCCTGGCTCTAAGCTCAACACTATCCACTATACTACTCAGCTGAATGGTATACACAGTCGATGCTTAATAAACGTAAGGTTAAATTGAATGGAAGGATTGAAAGAATGCTGAAGGGTTATGAGAGGGGCTAGGATTCTTAAACTACTAGCCTCCCCAAATTGTCTTCAAACTGGCAATCATTTGGGAGTAAAAAAAATGAAAGAAACAGGAGGGGTGATAACATACAGAGATACAAAAGTAAAGATGAAGTCTTTACACAATAACACTGAGTAGTGGGAGCTCCCAAATCCCTATCACTAGTTTGTGTTGAATTGTCCCATGTTAGCATAAAAGTTTGAGAACCACTGATAATACACATTCATATTCAGGGTTCCTTTCAAATTGAATACGAAATTACTACTCTACAACCAAAGAAAGCACAAGATCAATCTCATATCTAGAAGCAAATTCTACTCTATGGCTCACAAATCATGAGTAATAAGAGTGACTAGTTTATCACAATCCATGAGGTATGAGTTTTAAAATTTCATGCTGAAAGATCATAGGTCTGTGAAAATTCATAAAAAGTGGGCTCAATTCTCCAGTCAACATGTATATACTGAATATCAACAAATCGTTTAAAATGCAATTTTCGGGGGGGGGGGGGCCTGAGGCAATTGGGGTTAAGTGACTTGCCCAGGATCATACAACCAGGAAGTGTTAAGTGTCTGAAACCACATTTGAACTCGGGTCTTCCTGATTTCAGGGCTGGTGCTCAATACAGTGCATCACCTAGCTGCCCCAAAATGCAATATTAATTAAAAGGAAGAAAGGTATGCAATGCTCAGCTGGTCCTAGAATAAACAGGAGATCTCCATTCTAGGCCTAGTTTTGCCACTTCCTCGTCATGTCACTTTGGCCAAATTTCCTTACCAGCAAAGTCATCAACTTTCTCATCTGAGTGGGCTGGACTAGAAGTATTCCTTGGATGACTTCTATTTAATATTTCTAGTTTTATCTAAATAATAATATAAATATCTAAAATTTCACAATTTTCTGACTTAAGACATTATTCATATGATTATAGAAGACAGACCTCAAAATGATTTTAATAATCATCTAATCCAGTATCCTCATTGTGTAAGTTAGAAATCAGGCATCACTGAGTGAAAGAAATTTGCCCAAGATCTCATAGGTAGACCCGAAACCCAGATCTTCTCAGTCCAAATCTGGTGTTCCTTTGTATCATCAGTCAAGGCCAAAGGGACTGTGAGAAATAAGATAACACAGATAATGGTTATTCATCTCAGCCTTGGAGTTGAAAAGATAGAAGCGGCACAATAGGAGATCACCCTGTCAACACACACTATTCAATTATGTCTTGCCTTAATCCAGTAACATCAAAAAAGTATCCCGAGTTCCCCAAGAAACTGACATGGGACATCCATGAAAAAAATGACCAGAAAACCAATTTCGGACGGTCAACATAAGATAATTTAACATGACATGGCTCTTTTTTACATGTCCTTCGAAAGTTTGTCCTTGATGACAATACTGATGATACTCATCTCTTCCTGGCTACAAAACACATGTGAATAAGTCCTTAATTCAAAAGACAGAGATATTATTCTTGGATTTGTCTTTGGCAAGGGAATGATAATGAAGCTGGTTAATGTTTTTCAAAAATTGTTAATGTTTCTGAAAGACAGAGGAAAGAAAACGTAAATGAATATTTATAATTTTCTGCAAGGAAAAAAACAACTAAAGAATCAAACCATATTGTAAATAAACTTGTCCATAAACACTCAAACAGATACTATTAATATCCAACTCTTCCTAAGGAACAATTATTTGCATGTAATTAATTTGTTTATTTCTAGTGTCTCAAACAATGTAATATGCTTATCAGCTTAGTGTCTAAATAATAAGTGTTTTATTCTTCCTTTTATATTTGTAAGAAAATATTTATCTTACTCTTTTTTTTGACAGACTCAAAGCCATCTGTAAGAACACATAAGAAAACATAAGATTTGCTAAGAAATTAGGTTCAATAAGTAGTCTAATTAGTGGTACAAATCAAGAGATTATATGTCATCTCTCATCCTCAATGAGGCCTGGGATCATTAATTTTAAAAAGTGCATATGAAACTATCAAAGCTTGAAATACAGAAGCATCCACCCAATAGCAGAGATGAAAGGGTTCTACTTCTGTTAACAAACTGGATGAACTTACAATGCTGCATCTTATAATTAGAAATTTCATTTATTAAAGATGATAAAAAATAATATAAAAGGCATAAGGATTTGTTACATGAAGTAGATTCCAAGTGCCTTAGAGAATCATCCATAGAAGGATCGATTTAGATCTATCATAATATTAGGGGGTATCTAGCTTAAGCATCTAAGGATAAAAATGAGCAAAGTGAGGCTTAGAGACATGAGAAGAGAATGGGCTCAGAAGCCAACTTATAAGGAGTTATGAAAAGTGTGGTCAATGAAAAAGTGGAGACATTAAGAGTAAGATGACTCTAAAGTCAAAGGAAAAAGTCAATAATTATTTATTAAGTACTCGCTAGTTGACAAACACTAGGAGAAAATTTGGGCAATATCATGATGGGATGTTAGGATCAAGCAGCTCCTCCTAAGCATGGTAAGACAGAGAGAGGAAAGGAGAAAGGGAGAAAGAGAGGGAAAGGAAAAGAGTCAGAGAGAGAAAGGGGAAATGGGAGAAAGAAAAAGGGAGGGAGAGAAGGAAAGGAGAGATGGAGGGAGAGGAGAGAGACAAAGACAGACAAAGAAAGAGAAAGAACCTGAAGGAATACCGTTTCCTAGAGGTAGAGAGGTGGAGGAATGGGATCAAAGAGAAGGAAAGAAGTTTGGAGTTTTCAAGAAGAAAGACCATCTCCTCCTCAGGGACAGTACCAAAAAGAAGACTGCACTGAAGATGTAGAAAGGTGTAGAGAAATGATGTAGAATTGTTCAGTAAAGCCAAAAGATACATGTGATTTGCTAAGAGATTTGCTAAGGTTGGCCCTGAGAAATTAAGAAAAAAAGACAGCTGGTTAACAACCAGTAAAGGTAGTATTTAAAAAAAAAGTCAGTGAAAGACTAATAAAAATATTTCCATTCAAAAGGGTCAGCTGCAATGAGAAAATATAAATGCAAAATGTAACCAATTAATGAAAGACAGCTTTCTTCAGCAATAGGACAATAGGAGCAGAGAAGCTGAATGATGAGAGGTGTTCAGAATTAAAGATTAGCAGGACATACATGGAAATAGGAGAAAGGAGCAAAAGATACAAGAGTGAAGTAGAGTATGAATTAGTTGAATGCAGGTAAGAAAGGGAGGCCAGAAGAATGGTATTAGACTAGGAGAATAAGAATAAAAGAAACTGGAGGTTATAAATATGATGAATTGGTGCAAGAAGAAATCTGATAAGAAAGCAAAGCTTCAGACTTTGGAATCAAGGGAATGACAACTCTGAATGATATATAAACGACCTCAAATATTTTCATACTCATAGTCAGAGTGGAAAGGAAAATTATGAGACAGATTACAGAACTCACTGAGAAAAGAAGAGAGGGGGAAGGAGGGGTAGATTACAGGAAGAACAATCTGAGTGGGGTAATAGAGACAGATGGACTACAAAGCAGAAGAATGGGTATAATAATCACACCATGCAAACACATAATCAGTTATTATTTACCAAGAATAATATGCTGCATGCCATTATCAAATTAATGGCCAAAAGCTTAAATTCCAAACACTGGTGCTAAATCTTATTTTCTGCAAAACTTTGGTGAGACTAAGAAAATGTTTAATCTTGGATCCAGGTGACCTGTTTGCTTCACTTCTCCCTATGAGCTCTCTTTTAGTGTTAGAATAAGTAAACATTTCTTACAAAATAATCATTTAATTCATCGTGGAGCAATTTCATTAATTCCAGCAACCTCCCAAATTATGAATTAAAAGTAGACCCAATTATGTATTATTTATCCCTTCAAAAATGGAATTTATCACTTTTCTAAAATATTCATGTAAGATGTAGCCTTCTTTAAAATTCTTTCTTGATAGTTTTCTTTTCTTTTCTTTAACTATTAAAAAGAATGAGATCCCTAGTTTCTTTAATTGCTCCATAAATCCCCAAGGGATTTTCTGCCAAATGCCCATTTCAATCAACTTTCTCAAAGTTGAATGTCATTCTGAACTGGGTCATTTTGAAATACTGTAGGAGCCACTAAAACATGTAACCTAGATAACCTCTATGTTAAGAAATTGAGACTCTAAAATCAGGCCTATGCAGTATGATTATAATTTCCCTGTTTTCTGTCTTCCATAGCACTGTAGAGTGTCTTTTCCCCAATAATTATGAAATAAAGTATAAAGATTTGACTTTACCCTATCTTTTTTAGACTTGGTCATTTAATGTCTTTCATCCTCAATTTCTTTATCTGTAAAATGGAGATAGCTACCTTCTTAAGGTTGTTATGAGGAGGAAATGAAATAGCATATAATAAGTTTACAAAGCTTAATTGCTATATGTCTTTTTGCTATTGCTATTATACACTCCAGCTAAACTGTATTATTTACATTAATACATTTTATCCTGTTTATTTTTCATCCTTATCTCTGTGTTTCTGCTCACCATGTCCCCAAATAAATCTCAATCTTTACCATGTAGCTGTTGTAATTCACCCCACTGCCTTCAAGGAAGAAGTGAGGTACCATCTCCAACTTGAGGTTCTTTCTCTTCCTACTTCTCTCCACCTAAAAAAGATCTTTCCTTCCTTCAATTACTCACAACACTTTGTTTAACCCTCTCACATTCAGCTTTATAACATTTATTTGTATACTATTTTATTCCCCATTGTTAAATTATAAGATCCTTGAAGGTAGGAATGATTTTATTTTTTCTGTGTATTCCCAGCCCCATGTAAAGGTTTGGAAGTACAAAGACTGTGAGATATACTTTGGCTCACCCAAACATCAAAGTTTACTGAATAATTTGATTTAGCAATTAAAAATTTGAGGTATGGTGTTATAGGTTGTTTTTTTTTTTTGTAAATGTATTTTCTTAATAAAAAGAAGCTTATATAGAAGGCTTTTTGATTCCCTGTTATGAAAAGATATATAATTGGCTGGAGGACTCTGTTACAATCAAGAAGCTAGTCCAAGGTCCCACAGTTAATGAGCAGAGGATTTAAACCCAAGATCTCATACTATGAGAAGTAATGCAAACAAAAATGTATTAATGGCTAAGTAAAACAACAACTGAGATTACCTGAAACCTTCTAACTTCAATAATTTGCAGGTCCCATAAAAGACTTCCTTGCTAGAACAGTCCATAGATAAAATCTCTATCATCCTAAGTGATCTAAATAATAAATCTATTTCTATATTCTAGCATATAAGATACACACTTCTAAACTTTAAAAGATCTACTATATCATAGATACAGGTATTATGCCATTCCAATGGTATAGATCAAAACCTGTTTATACCTTAACCTGTTCATTTTGTACATATTTTGTACTTCCAAAAAGTACATTCAACTTGCTTTTTTCCCCCTTTGAGGTGGGGGGGAAGTGGGAGATTATCTTTTAGATCTCTGGATATTTTGTAAGAGGGGAAACCACTGAAGACCTTTTGTTAAGTAGAAACTACTACTAACTCACCAGTACAATTCATTTTTGGATAGCTCTCATTGTTAAGAAGTTTTTCTTTACCACAAATGAAACTTTGCCAATTTCTACATCTTGTCTTCTGAGGCTAAACAAATCTAATCCCTATGATAATATAATAACTTTTTTCATTTAATTGAATTTTCCCAAAGATGCTTCCATAATAATCATGCTTTATTGCCATTGATAACAAATTCTCTAATGTGAATAATCTTTTATAATAAATCTGTTTAAGGGAATTAGCAGCTTCAAACTGAGGAGATTCCTGATTTAGGTAGGAGCTGCACCTCTGAAGTTCCTTCTAACTCTGAGAAATTATTTTACTCATGCTTCCAGGGGTACCATTAAATAATGAAAGCATCCAAAGTTTGCTCTGTGCTTTTGTTCTATCACCAAAATGTAATTTCTCCTACACTACTCTACAAGGGGGAAAAATTCTCCAAGCAATACTAAAACAGCTTCCCACATGCAAAAAGTTGTAGGACTTTATGAAGACAGAGGCAGGAAAAATGAGAAAAGGGGAAAAACAAAATAGGCAGGTATCTCCTCCTTTACCTGACTAAACATTCCTTTTAACTTCTTATTCAACAAAAATTTATGAACATTATTAAATAGTATAAAAGAAACTAGGTATAGATTAGTATCTTACACCATATACCAAGATAAGCTTAAAACAAATATACGATTGAGAAATAATGACATCAAGATTGAATCTTAGAGGTATTTACAACTTTCAGTGCCTGCTGCACCTTTGATTGGACTCTGATTCAAAAGCAGAGCCACAAGCTCCAGGGTCTCTATTTAAAGAGAAGGCTGAGCATGGCTTTTATTATTATTATTATTATTATTACTCCTTACTTCCCAACAATTACATTTCTTTTGTATTTCTTTGGAACAAACTGTCATGCCTCCACATTGAATACCCTTTTCCACCACAGTTCAGTTTCCTTTTTTATATTATGTTATTTTTTTATTTATTTTTTATGTTATTTTTTTTCCATTAGATTATAAACTCCTTGA
>JAJPUD010000383.1:134178-229903 GCA_023553655.1 Myrmecobius fasciatus | reverse complement strand
CAAGATGATTTTAGAGAGGCCTGGAGAGACTTACATGAACTGATGCTGAGTGAAATGAGCGGAACCAGGAGATCATTATACACGGCAACAACAGTACTATATGACAATTAATTCTGATGGACATGGCTCTCTTCAACAGTGATATGTTTCAAACCACCTCCAATTGTTCACTGAAGAAAGCCATATACACCCAGAGAGAGGGATTCGAAATGTGGACCACAACATAACATTCTCATACTCCTTGATTGATGTTTGCTTACATTGTGTTTCCTTTATCTGATATATCGTTTGTGTAGATAAGATTTTTCTTGCACAACAATGATAAGTTTGGAAATATGTATGCATTTATTCGATTTGCCAATATTTTAACATAATTAACATGTAGTGGATATCCTGCCATCTAGGGAAGGGGTGGGGAAGTTGGGGGGAAAAAATTTGTAACGGAAAGCTATGTAAGGGTTATTGTTGAAGAATTACCCACACATATGTTATGCAAATAAAATAAATTAAAAAAAAAAAGAAATGATAAAGGGCACCATTTCAAAAAAACTTAAGAATAGTAGTCTGAACTAATGCAAAGTGAAGTGAACAGAACCAGGAAAACAATTTACAAAATAACTGCAATATTGTGAAAAAAATCAACTTTGAAAGACTTAGTAACTCTGAACCACACAATGACCAAACACAATTCTAAATGATTATTAGTAAAACATGCTACCCACCTTCAGACAGGGAACTAACAGACTTGGATTGAAGACTTTTTTCTTTTTCTTTTCTTTTTCTTTCTTTCTTTCTTTTTTTTTTTTGGACATGGCTAATGTGGGGATTTATTTCAAATGACTACATGTATTTTTAAATATGATTTATTTCTCTTGCCTTCTAAATGAGTTGGGGAAGGGGAAAAGAAAACAAGATAATTCATAACCAAAAATAATTTTAAAAAAAGACACTTTCACTTCAGTTTAGAATAGTATTCCTCCTAACATTATTTTTTTTTATTTATTAATACTTTTTATTTGCAAGTAATTCCTAAACATTAACCCTTACAAAGCTTTGTTACAAATTTTCCCCCCTACTCCCCACCACTCCCCTAGATGGCAGGATATCCACTACATGATAATTATGTTAGAATACTTAAGAAATCGAATATATGATGATAATCTCAATAGATTCAGAAAAAGCATTTGATAAAATCCAACATCCATTCCTATTAAAAACATTAGAGAGTACAGGAATTAATGGACTTTTCCTTAAAACAGTCGGTAGCATCTATTTAAAACCATCAGCTAGCATCATATGTAATGGTGATAAAATGGAACCATTCCCAATAAGATCAGAGGTGAAACAAGGGTGCCCACTGTCATCATTACTATTTAATATTGTATCAGAAATGCTAGTTTTGGCAATAAGACAAGAAAAAGAGATTAAAGGAATTAGAGTAGGTCATGAGGAAACCAAATTATCACTCTTTGCAGATGATATGATGGTCTACTTAGAGAACCCTAGAGAATCAACTAAAAAACTATTAGAATTAATCCACAACTTTAGCAAAGTGGCAGGATACAAAATAAATCCACATAAATCAACAGCATTTTTATACATTACCAACAAAATGCAACAGCAAGAGATACAAAGAGAAATTCCATTCAAAATAACTATAGATAGTATAAAATATTTCGGAATATATCTGCCAAGGGAAAGTCAGGATCTATATGAGCAAAACTACAAAACACTCTCCACACAAATAAAATCAGATCTAAACAATTGGAAAAATATCAAGTGCTCTTGGATAGGTCGAGCGAATATAATAAAGATGGCAATACTACCTAAACTAATCTATCTATTTAGTGCTATACCAATCAAACTCCCAAGTGATTATTTAACTGACCTAGAAAAAATAACATCAAAATTCATCTGGAAAAACAAAAGGTCAAGAATTTCAAGGGAATTAATGAAAAAAATGCAAATGAGGGTGGCCTAGCTACACCAGATCTAAAACTATATTATAAAGCAGTGGTCACCAAAACCATTTGGTACTGGATAAGAAATAGAGTAGTGGATCAGTGGAATAGGTTAGGTTCACAGGACAAAATACTCAATGACAATAGTAATCTAGTGTTTGATAAACCCAAAGACCCCAGTTTTGGGGATAAAAACTCACTATTTGACAAAAACTGCTGGGATAATTGGAAACTAGTATGGAAGAAATTAGGCATTGACCCACACCTAACACCATATACCAAGATAAGGTCAAAATGGATTCATGATCTAGGCATAAAGAATGATATTATAAACGAATTAGAACAATGTAGGATGGTTTATCTCTCAGACCTGTGGAGGGGGAAGGAATTTGTGACCAAAGAAGAACTAGAGGTCATCATTAATCACAAAATAGGTAAGTTTGACTATATCAAGTTAAAAAGTTTTTGTACAAACAAAATGAATGCAGACAAGATTCAAAGGGTAGCAGTAAACTGGGAAAATATTTTTACATCCAAAGGTTCTGATAAAGGCCTCATTTCTAAAATATATCAAGAATTGACTCAAATATATAAGAATTCAAGCCATTCTCCAATGGATAAATGGTCAAAAGATATGAACAGACAATTTTCAGACGAAGAAATTGAAACTATTTCCGGTCACATGAAAAGGTGCTCCAAGTCACTATTGATTAGAGAAATGCAAATTAAGACAACTCTGAGATACCACTGCACACCTGTCAGATTGGCTAAAATGACAGGAAATGATAATGATAACTGTTGGAGGGGATGTGGGAAAACTGGGACACTGATACATTGTTGGTGGAACTGTGAACGGATCCAACCATTCTGGAGAGCAATTTGGAACTATGCTCAAAAAGTTATCAAACTGTGCATACCGTTTGACCCAGCAGTGTTTCTACTGGGCCTATATCCCAAAGAGATTTTAAAGGAGGGAAAGGGACCCACATGTGCAAGAATGTTTGTGGCAGCCCTTTTTGTGGTGGCAAGAAACTGGAAATTGAAAGGATGCCCATCAATTGGAGAATGGCTGAATAAATTATGGTATGTGAATGTTATGGAATATTATTGTTCTGTAAGAAATGACCAGCAGGAGGATTTCAGAGAAGACTGGAGAGACTTGCATGAACTGATACTGAGTGAAATCAGCAGAACCAGGAGAACATTATACACAGCAACAAGACTATACGATGATCAATTTTGATGGACATGGTTCTCTTCAACAATGATGTGATTCAAACCAGTTGTTCAGCGATGAAGATAGTCATATACATCCAGAGAGAGGCCTGTGGGAACTGAGTGTGAACCACAACACAGCATTTTAACACTTTCTGTGAATATTTCCATGCATTTTGTTTTCCTTCTTAGGTTGTTTTTTCTTTTTCTCTTTCTAGATCTGATGTTTCTTGTGCAGTAAGATAACTGTATAGATATGTATACATGTATTGTATTTGTCATATAATTTATCCTATTTAGCATGTATTAGATTACCTGTCATCTAGGGGTGGGGGGAAGGAGGGGAAAAGCTTGGGAAAAAAAAGTTTTTGCAAAGGTCAATGTTGAAAAATCACTCATATGTTTTGTAAATAAAAAGCTTTATATAAAAAAAAGAAATCGAATATATGTATAGTTATTGCATCATTTTTTGTGCAGGAGAAATTATATCTACAAGAAAGAATAATCTGATAAAGGAAATACAATGCAAGCAAACCTCAATAGAGAACATGAAAATGTTATGTTGTGGTCCACATTTCACATCCCTCTGTCTGGGTGTATATGGCTCTCTTCACCAAACAATTGGAACTGGTTTGAAGCATTTCATTGTTGAAGAGTAATGTCCATTAGAACTGATCCTCATATAGTATTGTTGTTGCCGTGAATAATGATCTCTTGGTTCTGCTCACTTCACTGAGCATTAGTTCATGCAAGTCTCTCCAGGCCTCTCTGAAATCGTCCTGCTGATCGTTTCTTACAGAACAATAATATTCCATAACATTCATATACCATAATTTATTCAGCCGCTCTCCAATTGATGGGCATCCATTTAGTTTCCAGTTTCTAGCCACTACAAAAAGAGCTGCCGCAAACATTCTTGCACATGTGGCTCCTAACATTCTTGTATTTGTGTAGGCTTATTGCAAATAACTCATTCATTTTAGCAAAATACTACTCTGATTAATTTACAGGTAACATTGTTATAACAAGAATTTATCCATATATTCTCTTTCTAATTAGTATACACTTAGCAAGATTAGATAAAATTAGTTATTGCTTTCATTCAGATATATTAAATTATTACATCATAGGATCAATCTATATGAAATTTCAAATACTCCTAATAGGGAAAGGAGAAGTAGGGTTGGGGTTGAAAAAGGGACTTGAAAAAAAATGAAATTTAACACAGAAGGGTACATACAGAGAAAAGGACAGAAAACATACATAACTGGATTTTATGGAATTAAATACGTTTGGATTTACCAGAAAAACCTTTAAAGATAAAGAAAAGTAAATGCCACAAGCTTTTCTCTAAACAACAAATACTGAATCCTCTCTCTTTTAAGAGGTCTAGGTGTCCAGTTTCTTTTCCATAGAAACTGCAAAAGATCTCAAAGAGCACATGGTGGTTTTGAGTCATAAATATTAACCACTTAACATAGGAATGACAATAACTCATTTCAAAAAGGTCAAGATGGAGCCCACTGATCAGTAACATCTATTCACCTCTACATCTTCTAACCAGATGTGAATTGATGGCCCATAGAATAAACACTCTATTTCCAATTATCTATCACCTGAACCAAGCAAGTCCCAGATTACCTTCAATCTCAGCATGTTAATTATCTACTTTCTTCAAAGAAAAGATACAGAACTACTGAGAAATACTGAACTCTGTCTTCACAACTATACATATATATATATATATGTATATATATATATATATTTGCTTAAGTCATCTTAGGACACTGCTCCATTTCTGAAATCTAGAATTTAGTGCAATCCTATTCCTCATTTACCCAAAGCTAATAGCTCACCTAACACTCCCCTTAAGACCCTTTTATGCAAATTCCAGGCCCCTATCATCTTATGGATTCTCACTTTCATCTGGATGGTGGCTTAATTATTTAAATCAGTTCAACAGAAGCATCATGGACAGCTAAAACATTCTTCTCTACTTTCTAAAAGCTTTCTTCTTATTATTTTTATAATGACAGACATTTATCGAGTATTTCAGTTTTCAAATACACTATCTCATGTGGATCTTATAACAATATCATAAGGAAGGTGAAGAGAAGTTGAGTGCCCTGCCCTGTTTACATATCTGGTTTTAAAAGTGGAATTTAAATCAGGGTCTTTCTGACTCCAAATGTGCTGCTCTTATGCACTGTGCCACAATGCATAAAATTATGAATGGCTACCAGTCACAAAGATTCCTTCAAACCATTTACAAATTAATCCCTTTAATGTTTCCTATTCTCTTTCTTCTAATGCTGCTATTGCTGGTGTTGGTCATTGCAATAGTCCCTCCAAAGACAACCAACCAATGATAATTTATTAAGTTTCTACTATATGGCAGGCACATGTCTACTAAATTGTAACAAATTTTTATCCATGAGACATTTGTCCCAATGTGGCCTTTCCTCTGGGCATTCTCTGGCTGTCCTATGACCTGATACATGTCCTCATCTACAATTCATTGCACATATCCCAATATGCTTCTGCCTCAAATTACTTCTTCAGGTTCATTTTTTCCAAGAAACCTTGCCTGAATTATCTTTCAACACAGGGAAAGCAAACTTATTTGCTGAACTTTGTTTAGCTCTTCAACTTTCTTACAAGATGATTCCATGAATACAATTTTTACTTAAAGTTAGCAAACTTACTGCAGAGTTTTGTTTAACGGCTCCCTTTACAATGAATCAATACAAAACCGCACCTAATCTAATCCTAATATCCAGGCTTTATTCACTAGACCATGCTGCAGTTTACCAAACTCTCCTTGGAACACTCTTTTAAAAAAAATACAAGTAAAAAATTATTTTTAAAGAATATTGTGACCTCAATACCATGATGTCTCAGCAGAAGAACACTAAGGTAATTTCTGAGTCTGTCCAAAGACTAAAATAAAAGCAAAGTAAGCAAAAAGCCCTAACTTGCCAACTGCACAATCTGAGCTACTTTTCAATTCTTTTCACATTCAGATGAGGAAAGAATAATGACAATAACAGCAAACTTCAGGGCATTAAATGTACCAGATTCTTTTTAAAAGGAGAAAAAGTTGATTGTGGAGTCCTGGGGGAAAACAGGACAGGACAGAGTTTGGATGTGTTAAGCACTGAGCCAAGAAAAAAATTATCACACATACACTGCCTCAATAGGTTGCCCCTGGCCACTGGATTTAAAAATATGATGGTAGAATTTTGTTTATGCAGTGAGTTACATCTTCTTAATCACTAATGAGAAAGAGAAATTAATTATGTAAAAAATCTAAAAGAATGTGAGCTGGTGATGAAGTTAAAATACACAAAACAGAACAAGATTATTATTTCTTAAATTTCTTGTATTCAAAGGCAAGAGTCCAAACATGCAGATTCTAAACACGGGAAGGAAAGTCATTTGAAAAGCTACATGTTTGAAATCTTGAGTAAAGAATTCAAATATCTGACAGATGAGTAACCACATACTCCTTGAAAAAAAATGAAAGATTTTCATTTTTTTATTTCAAGAAAGTTAATTAGAGAAAACCATTTGATTTGAGAAAAAAACATACACTTATGGCTTAAGGGTACAAGTGTGTTTTTTAACAATCTTAAGAGCATCAATCTTTTTGTAAAAAAGTGTTTACTTTTAGGAGCAGCTAGGTGGTGCAGTGGATAGAGTACCAGCCCTTAAGTCAGGAGAACCTGAATTCAAATCTGGCTTCAGATACTTAATATGTCCTAGCTGTGTTACCCTGGGCAAGTCACTTAACCCTCATTGCCTCCACAAAAAAAAAAAAAAAAAAAAAAAAAAAAATTGTTTACTTTTCCTTTTATATTACCTATATTTTTAAAACATATTCTTCTATTTTTTCTTTCAAAAACCAATATACTATGGCGAATAATATTTTTAAAAGAGGGAGGGAAGCATAACTAAAGAATTTAGGGGGAAATTGATATTTTATATATAAATACTATATATACTATTGATGAGAATACTATATATATTATATATATGTATACATATATATAATATATATAGTATTCTCATCAATAGTCCCCAACTTCTGCCAAAAAAAAAAAAAAGGAAGAGGAAAGGTCTTCAATTGCTTTGGGTCTAAACTTGGACATTATAATTTCACAGCATTCATTTTCAATGCTTTTCCACTGTTGTTTCCATTTACTTTGTTGTAATCACTGGGTACATTGTTTTTCTGGCTCTGCTTACTTCATTTTGTATCAGATTATATATATATATCTTTCCATGCTGCTCTATATGTGTGAGCACAACTCCAATGGGCTGACCACGCCATCTGAATATAAAATGTACGCTTAGCCAAAAAAGGCATTTTATGGAGAACTCACACAGATAAGTGCTCACAAGACAGACAAAGCAATACAAGGACATCCACAAGGTATCTCTTAGAATTTTAGAATCAATTGTAAGACATAGGAGACACTAGCACAGGACCACCCAGCATGACGCACCCTTATCAGAGAAGGTGCTGTGCTCTATGAGCAAAGCAGAATTGAATTATCCCAAAGGAAACACAAAATACACAAAATTAGAGAAGCCATCCCAAATGTTCACATGGGCTGTGAACTTTCTTTTTTCAGATGAAGAAATTTAAAATATTTCTAGTCATATGTAGAAATTCTCTAAATCCCTATTGATCAGAGAAATGCAAATAAAGACAACTCTGAGAAACCACTATACACCTCTCTGGCAAAGATGGTAGGAAAAGATAATGACGAATGTTGGAGGGGATGTGGGAAAACTGAGACACTAATACATTGTTGGTAGAGTTGTGAACTGATCCAACCATTCTGGAGAACAATATGGCACTAAGCTCAAAGGGCTATCAAACTGTGCATACCCTTTGAACCAGCAGTGGTTCTATTGGGCTTATATCCCAAAGAGATCTTAAAGGAAGGAAAGGGCCCCACATGTGCAAGAATGTTTGTGGCAGCCCTTTTTGTAGTGGCAAGAAACTGTAAACTGAAGGGACGCCCATCAATTGGAGAATGGCTGAATAAATTATGGTATATGAATGTTATGGAAGATTATTGTTCTATAAGAAACGACCAACAAGATGATTTCAGACAGGCCTGGAGAGACTGACATGAGCTAATCCTAAGTGAAGTGAGAACCAAGAGAACACTGTACACAGCAACAACAAGATTATGTGATGATCAACTCTGATAGATGTGATTCTTTTCAATAATGAGGTGGTATTTTCAATATCACAATAGATTTGTGATGGAGAGTACCATATGCACCCAGAGAAAGGACTGTGAAGACTGAATGTGGATCACAACATAATATTTTCACCTTTTTTGGTTGTTTGCTTGCTTTTTGTTTTCTTTCTCATTTTTTTCTTTTTGTTCTGATTTTTCTTGTGTAGCATGATAAATGTGGAAATATATTGTATTGAAGAACTGTACATGTTTAATATATATTGGATTGCTTGCTGTCTAGAAGATGTTGGGGGAGACAGAGGGAGAAAAAATTTGAAACACAAAGTTTTACAAGAGTGAATGTTGAAAACTATCTTTGCATATATTTTGAAAATAAAAAGCTATTATTTAAAAAATAATAAAGGCATGTTGGCTCTTATCCAAAGGTTAATGGTCAAAGTAGATAAATAGGCAGTTTTCAGAAGAAATCAAAGTTATCAATCATCATATGAAAAAAATTGTGAACTTCTCCAACCACTGTGGATAACAATTTGGAAATATGCCCAAAACTGTGCGTGCATGCCTTTTGATATAATAATGTCACTACTTAAGTCTGTTATTTCCCCCCCCCAAAAAAAAAATCTAAGGAAAAGAAGTTATATGTACAAAATATTTATAACAACTCTTTTTTGTGGTGGCAAAGAATTGGAAACTAAGAAGATGTCCATCAATTGGGGAATTTCTGAATGAGCAACAGTATATGAATATGAAGAAATATTGTACTATACTGTAACAATTGATAGATAATTCCAGATAAAACTGATAAGACTCATGAGTTGATGTAAAGTGAAGTGAGCAGAATCAAGAGGCCAGAGTCCAAAACAAAAACAATACTGAGATAAAATCAAATTTGAAAGACAAGGTAAGCTGTGAACAATATGACAATCTACAGTCATTCCAATGGACTCAAAGAAAAATGCCATCTATCTCCGGAGAGAAATGATGAACTCTGAATGAAGATGGAAGCATTTTTTTTCACTTGCTTTGTTTTCTTATTCTTGGGTCTTTGCTTTTGGCAATATGGCTAATCTGAAAATATGTTTTTATAACTTCACATCTTTAATGAATATTTCTTGTCTTCTCAATGCATCAAAAAAGGGGAGTAAAAAAGGAGAAAATTTTGAACTGAAAATAAAAACAACAAAATGAATAACAAAAATAAAAAGCCATTTTGCTATTGTAGTTACACAGGCATCAAAGATGCTTTGCTAAACTAGCTCCATATATTTTGTAATGATTTTTATGGAATTTTCCTTTCTATTATTTTCTGTTTAGATTTTGTTTATTATATAGAAATGTTGTTGATTTTTGTGTCCTATTTTGTTATTAGTTTACTGAAACTAGCAATTGTCTCCAGTAGTTTCTTTGCTATTTCCCTAGGATTTTCCAGATAAGCCATCCTGACATCCTTTTTTATTTTTTTTATTTTTAATTTCTTTCTCTTATCTTATTGTCAGCATATCTATAATTGTGGAAAGGGGGAAGAGGGAATCTTTACTGCACTCCAGTATTTTTCATTGATATGCAGCTAAACCCAAATTAGTGTAAAAAATGACTCTTATGAAGTGGCTACATATATTTGAATTCATTCTTTTCAAATTTACAATCATGTAAAATGTTATAACTAATTGCAACCCAATGCCAATATGAAGTATAAAGTTGAAGAATGTAACCATTTCATGGGACTCATTATTTGTACTATATGAGAAAGCTATTTTTTTTTCGTTTTTAATACTGTTTATTAAATTTTTAAAAGATCCTTGTAGGCCTGTGTTTTGCTAGATTTTCAGCATAACTGATGGTTGTATTTTAGTTTTGACATCTATTGACATAAGCATGTGGTTTGAAAGGCTTTTGTTTTCATTAAAATTTGAATATTTAATTCTATTCAGGATATATATCCCACAGGAGTTTAGCAGAATGTTTTCTGTATTTAGAGAAACTTTTGCATAATATAGGTATTAAATGTTCTTTAAAAGTTTGACAAAATTTTCCTGAGTTCATCTGAACCAGAGCTCTTCCCTGCGTTGAAGTTATTTTACACCTAGTTCAAATTTCTTTTCTGAAACAGAATTATTTAAAATCTCTGTGTAGTGCTCCTATTAGTTAGATGAATTTGTCATTTCATCCAGTCATTAATTAAGCACTTACTATATCCCAGGTCTGTACAATGTGCCAGGGATAAAAAGAAAGGCAAAAATATAGCCCCTATCATGAAGGGAGAAAAGAAGATAAAGGACGCATCATGTAAATCTATTGACAACATTTTTCCAATAGTACATACTCACATTGTGTTTCTGTGTCAAATTCTGGTAATTCTCACAATCTTTCAAATTTATTCATTATTACTATACATGTTATGATGATCTATGATGAGTGGTCTCTGATGTTACAATTGCAGTTGTTTTGGGATACCATGACCTATGCCCATATAAGATAGTAAACTTAACAGATAAATATTGCATGTATTCTGACAGCTCCACTGACCAGCCATCCCCCACCTCTCTATCTCCCTCTTCTCAGGCCTCCTTCTTCCTAGAGACACAACAATTATGAAATTTGGTCAATTAATATACAACAGCTTCCAAGTGTTCAAATGAAAGTGTCAATATATGCATTAAATTTCATTACCTTGTTTTTAAAAATTGCTTTAGCCCTGTGCATACCCTTTGACCCAGAAGTGTTTCTATTGGGCTTATATCCCAAAGAAATCATAAAGGAGGGAAAGGGACCCACATGTGCAAGAATGTTTGTGGCAGCCCTTTTTGTAGTGGCTAGAAACTGGAAACTGAATGGATGTCCATCAATTGGAGAGTGGCTGAATAAATTATGGTATATGAATGTTATGGAATATTATTGTTCTATAAGAAACAACCAGCAGGATGATTTGAGAGAGGCCTGGAGAGACTTGCATGAACTGATGTTGGGTGAAACGAGCAGAACCAGGAGATCATTATACACGGCAACAACAATACTATATGATGATCAATTCTGATGGACATGGCTCTCTTCAGCAATGAAATGTTTCAAACCAGTGCCAATTGTTCAGTGATGAAGAAAGCCATATACACCCAGAGAGAGGGATATGAAATGTGGACCTCAACATAACATTTTCATGCTTTCTATTGATGTTTGCTTGCATTGTGTTGCCTTTCTCTGATTTTTTTTCTTGTAGATATGATTTTTCTTGCACAATAATGATAAGTGTGGAAATATGTATACATATATTCGATTTGTCAAGCATTTTAACATAATTAACATGTAGTAGATATCCTGCCATCTAGAGGAGGAGTGGGGAGTAGGGGGGAAATATTTGTAACAGAAAGCTTTGTAAGGGTTAATGTTGAAGAATTACCCATACATATGTTTTGAAAATAAAAAGTTTTAATAATAAAAAATAAATAAAAAATAAAAAATTGCCTTAGCCACACCAACTTTCAGCAACCATTACTCTGACATCAGTCAGTAGCCATCAACATAAAGGCAAGATCTTCCACCAGCAAAAAGATTACAACTTGCTGAAGACTCAGATGATGATTAACATCTTTTAGCAATAAAGTATTTTTATTCAGGTATTTACATTATTAAGACATTTCACATTTAATAGATTACAATATAGGGTAAACATAACGTTTATATGCTCAAGGAAACAAAAAAAAATGCATGTAACTTACTTTATTGTGATATTCACTTTACTGTGCTAGTCTGGAAACAAATTTTCTCCCAGGTATGCCTATAGATGCACCTCAAGCTAAAATCTGTCTTCTTCCATTCAATGACAAACTTTTTTCAATATATTTATATCAGTTGGTACATTTGCAATTTATTTGTTCTTTAATGTCTTAAGATTTGGCTTCTATCCTTACAACTTTCCTGAAATTACATTCCCCAAAATCATCAATAATCAACAAATTGGCCAAAATCAATTTTTTACAATTCTATTTCTTCCTGACCTCCCAAGAAAATTACCCCAAATTTCAGAAAATTCTCTCCTACTTGAAACACCCTGTTCTGGTAACATTACCCTATTCTGGTTTTTGTCTTCAGGGTTTCAAATATCATTTCTATATTGATTGATATACCGAGTCTTGACTTCTCAATCAGTATCTCAAATTACATACAATCCATTTTTCACTTAACTATCTTCTCAAACTTGAAATGTCAAATAACCCAAAGTGGCTTCCTTTCTTTATTTCCCTATTTTATCTTTTTTTTAAAAATTTAACAAACATTTATTTTCTCTCTCACTTCCCTCTTCACGGAATGTTATTTTCGTTTTCTAATACCACAGGTTCACAATTTTCACGCTGTCTTTCAGTTTGTGTTTATTCTCTCCCTTGTCTTCCATATCCAAATAGTGACAAAATTTTATGGTGATGTCACAGCTTCCCTTCCTAATATTAATATATTTAGGAACTAAACATAACCTGAGAAATCACCTAGTCCAACTGCTTCAATCCATTTTTACTGCAATTAAATTAATTTGAGCTTTATTTTCATTGGAATGAGGAGGAAAAAAGCATAGTAGTAGAGAATGTACTTGGAATTGAACACTGAAGGATAGCTATTGGGTACTTTTATTGAATTAAGACTACAGAAGAGAGTTGGGTACATTCAGAGTCAGGGAAGGTCTTTACTATCCAAATGCAGGAATCAGAGTTTATAAACAACGTAGACAAAAGGAAAAAGGTTCACTTCCAAGAAGAAAGGTAGAACTCTATCCTTTAGAAACAATAAAAATGATTCCCCCAAATGGCTAGCAAAAGTCACAATGAATTCCCAAAGAAATCCCTTCTTCTAGTCTCCAATTATGCTATGAGATTCTGAGCTAAAGATCCCCAGCATTCCTCTAAAATAAAGATTATCGAGCATATAACTAGGCCAGAATTTGACAAAAGGGGAAAATATTATACTATTTCATAGAAATAGAAATTATGAATCATCCAAAAAAAAACAGAGGTTCAGGGAGGAAGACACAATCTCAAAAATTAAAGTAATGCCAACATTTCAATGTAATTCAATCCTACATATTTAAGATTTGTCTGGATCAGCTGTGAATAATGAGTACAGACATCTCAGAATTTTTCCACTACATGGAGAGGGGGTTTGGAGAGGTTTTATATAGCAGGGAAACAGGCCAGTATATCAAAACAAAAGCAATGGGATCTATCTATATATGTATACGCATAAGTGTGTGAGATGTCCAAAATCATAATAGAGTTCATTAGCAAGGGCAAGGCAGCATGATGCAGTACAAAGAATGTTAGGGTTATAGGCAAGAGACATCTGTGTTTTAATTCTGGGTTTGATGCATGCTGTCTGTATGAACACAAGGCCAATCACTTAACCACTTAGAGCTGATTTTCCCATATGAGAAATGAGGTTACTACTTGTACAGCCTTATGTCACCAAGCTGTTAGGAAAACATGCTATATCATATACATTAAAGTATATAAATGTGAGTTATTATCATGGGAATATGACTTATGTCACAGACATGCTGGAATCTAAGAAAGTGCCATAAAGCCATGCAGTAGAAGTCCCTTTATTATGACTTTTCCCTGCTTAAATAGTCCATAGAAGAGGGCCACAAAGTAACTGCTACATCTAGCCACCAGACTGTTGACTACTGTCATTAGCATGGAGGTCCAAGACCATTGCTGACAAACTGAAGACAGTTTCTTTTATTCACCAATATCAGCAGCCAGACTGAAGAACTAAAGGAGATGACAAGGAGTCTTAAGTGAAAGGCAAGAAATGAAAAGGTTTAAGCAGATAGTACAAGAGGGAAGCAGAGTTTGGGGCATCTAGGAAGAACTCAAATAGAGATAAGGGAACAGCAAAGGGGTGTTTCCTTAGGGAAATAAAAAGACTAAAGCCCCCATAACAACAAAAGCTTCACAAAAACCATTTACATTAAATACAGTACTTTAGGATCACTCACTAGTAAATTCCTTTGGTTTAAGCACTGAGCAAAATGACAAGGGATTTGGTTTTGAAATCACCAAATGACCAGTTAAAGCACAACTTTCACTGAAGCTTATAAATTAAAGAAAAATTCAATGAGCTGTGCAAAGGGGAAAATCACGGAATTGAAGAAAAAGAATCACTTAGAAATAAGGATTCAGTAGATGGAGCTCTCCCCTATGAATTGATGCTGAACCACAGATCTTACAAGTCTATGTTTTTGGAAGTACTGTCTTTCAGATGAGATGTAACACAAAGGTTCTATACATTTGCACTGATTAAAATGCCAATCACCCTTTTCCTAAAAGCAGTGGCATTAACTCCAGTGTACGTGCCACATTTCAATAATGAATAAAGGTATTATTAAACATGGAATGAGTATCAACAATGCCTCTGGCACTTCTAGAGAATAAGATGTGGCCCTTGCCTAGAAGTTTTCAATTTGCTCTGAATCAGCTTTGACAATAAGGCCCTACTTTGGGATCTCACTTTAAAAAAGCAGTGGGAAGTGACTCTGAACTCAATCTTCATAAAATTCAATCTTTAGAATTTAATGTTAGTTACTAATTAGTTTTCTATTGAAAAACTTCATTAAGTCAGTAAATATGACTGATTTCTACCTGTCATATAAGGTTCATCACACCCATACACAATAATCAGAATCCTATGAATTTATACTCATAGCTGGGTATTTTAATAAGATAACTCAAAGAAAATTTAATTTTATACCTTAGGATTTTTTTGTTAACATTCAATTATTCAGCTGCCAAATGAGTGCTGGCTGTCACACCTCAGGCAAAGGCTAAAAATCTATTCCTGGATACCTAGAAATAAACAGATGCCACACCAAAGGCAAAAGGTCATTATAAAAACTCAGATGAAAAAATGAGGAAATTCATACATAAAAGGGAGGGAAAATGGATGGAACCATAAAAGTATTTAAATCTAATGACAATGAAGTAATATTTCTTATCTTTGGAAACTGGCTCCTTGCAAAGCTCTATTTATTATCCTAAAAATACCTCCAACATATGAAAGATTGGCTAAATAGTTTAAGAATCTTGCTGAAAAAGTACTTGATGTGCAAAAACTAATACACTGTTCTGTCACCTTAGAAACACAAGGAAAAACTAGCCTAACCTGGTCACAATAGATAACCAATGACATAAGGAATTCCCATAAATAATCATGCTTATGTGCATTAAATATCCATGTTAAGAGTTTAATACTTTCTTTTCACATGTCATATATAGAATATAAATTGCACTATCCAGAGATAAAAATATTCAAGACATTCAAAAACATTTGTTTTGACCATTCACTCCCTGTGTTATAAAAGGAGTATAGACATGTAGTCACTTAGCTCAGTCAAGAATTTCAATCTGAAGAACTGAATCTAAATTCCACATACACAAGATGTTCCACATGACACTACAGTCAGCATACTTTTATGATCTTGCAGAGAAGTCCCTTAAAGTCCATGATCTGCACCTGCAGATGCCTTTGAAAGGGTATTTGATGTGGAGATTTCCATACAAATATTTTTCTTGAGAAGCCAAGAAATCTTTGGATGGAGTATATAACTGCCAAACTGCTCTATTTCTGAAGCCCAAGTCCTGAAAACAATAAATCTATGGATACATTAATGCAAGAGAGTACCTGGTAAGCATTCAGCACAAGTGAGAGAATATATTAAATGTGCTGAAAGGTACAAGGAAAAGCACTGGAATGTAAAGTATATGTAATGGGAATAAATGACTAAGAATATAAAGAGATTTCAAGAGCTTAGTCTTAATCTAATTATCGACCACTGAAGACAGCATAGCAGCAAACATGATCCAAGGAGGTAAAGTGGTCCATAGAAAGCAAGTTGTGAATCCAGAATCTTATATTTGTCTTAAATCAGAAAACTTTAGAGTTGGAAGAGACCTGTCAGGTTATCTATTCCAGCCCATATCTAATTGAAGAAGGAATTCCCTCTACAATATTCCTGGTGAGTGATCATCATTGAGCCTCTGACTGAAAAATTTTAAAGACAGAAAAATTGCTACCTCATATACTAGCCTTTTTGGGGGGAACTTTAATTTTAGGAAACATTTCTTCATATATTTCAAAAAATTTTTAGAATGTTAATTTCAATTTGAAGGATAATATCAATCTAACATCAGTAAAGAGGATATACACTTTCACCCATTTTTTGGAGAGGGAGACAAAAAGAGTTGGATATTCTTCAATCTAGTCATACAGTAACTTTCCTTCTTTATGGCTCATATATGCAAAGTCTGCAACAGCTGAGCCCAGTCAAGGCACATGATGTTCAAATCTTCAATAACAGAATATCTAAGAATGTTGTTTGGTTCCTTTAAAATTGAGAATCATCAGTGGATAGAGTACAGGCCTGAAGTCAGGAGGACCTAAGTTCAAATATGGCCTCAGACATTTAACTCTTACTAGTTGGACAAGTCACTTAACCCCAATTGCCTTAGTCCTGCCCCCCTCCAATTGAAAATCATCAAATTTTATACTGATGATTCCCTCTTGATATAAAGACAACTCTGGATTCTCAAAGATTATGTAAAAGAGATTTATCAGATCTTACTAATGAAGCCAAAATGGCTCTGAGTTTGAACCTGGCAATAGATTTTATGATTATCATCAAAGGACTTATCACCATAAGGTTGATGGCTAAGTAATTAAATTTTTTGGTCATACCTCACAAATACACAAAACTACAAAAGTAGAGAGGGGCTACAATCTGTTTTGATACATAGAATTCCAAACTGACTAAATAACAGAAATATACATTTATATCTGCTGATGTATATTTTCATATACGCCCCCAAAAAAATTTAGAAATAAATCAATCTTATGGTTGAAAAGAATGAAAATAGGAGAGCAAATAATTTATGCATGTACCTTTTTGTGCATGTGTGCACACACACACACACACAACCTACAAATTAAAGTCCTTTTATAGATTTGGCTAAATGACCTTGAAGAAATACAATTCTAGCCCAGGGAATATTTCTCTATAGTATTTTCTTTCCTTCCTTCTATCAGTTCTGAAAGAGATGACAAAATTGATATTCTGTGAGTTTTAAGCAGCATAAATAAGACTCTGATTTGTCTTGAAACACAAGCCTAATCAATTAGCACAACTATTTCAAATTAAGTGTTTATAGGCCATTTTGAAAATTCATTTAAAATGTATACTCACTGGGCAGTTACTCAATAGAATATCCTTTTTAGATGGTAGAGATAGGGCAGAGAAAATAAAGAAAGAGAAGAGATAGAAAAGCCAAATCTAAATAATTCTCTCTAGTTGTGGAAATCTGGGCACAATATTCTTCTTGCCTCTGTTTCTTTGACTCAAAAAAAGTCATCAAGTCTTACTTTTTTGAAAGCAACACCATAAGAATAAACTAATTAACAAGCATAAATCTAAAAATGTCAAACTCTCAAAATAAATTCTCCATAAAGTCCAGTGGTTTCAGTTTTGGTTTAAACTCCCTGATCAAGTCAATTAAAAACAGATCCATGAAGCATTTCAAATGTTTCTCATGTAGGATAAAGTTCCTCAGTACACCAGCTCCCAAGGGTAATTAAATTACATAGAAGAAAAGAATGACTTGAGTGGTCATAGTTATGTGCCAGATTGCCAAACATCTGATTAAGGCCAGCTGCTAAAGTATTCCACAGTAAAAAAGGTTGTATCAGGGGCAACATGAGGAGAACAGAAGGCAATAAATGCTACTCTCAATGATCTCAAGACCAATAATAATGAAAATACTCAACAAAAGAAAATCAATTCCCTTGACCATTTCTGAAAACATTTCTCTAACTCAACAAAAAAATAAAATAAAATGGCCTCCAGCATCACCTGTCTATCCCAGCTGACAGAACTTTCTTTTAATGCTTTCAGAAGATGTGGGGTGGGGACCCTCTGTACTTAGAAGGAAAGCTGAGGTGCTAGATGCAGACATTCATATGCGTAATTCTGCTCTCACTAGTACAATAAGCAGGTTCAGAAGAAAAAACTGCCACAATCAATTAGGTTAGACCATTAACTGAGGTTAGCATAAGAGAATGGGATTTTGACAGAACCTGGAAGAGAATGTGGCTAGAAAGCTAATGTTTTTAGGAGGCCATGGAAATGGTGGCCATTGAAGAAAAGGCAGTTCTAAATCAGAGCAATAAAGTGAGATCATCCTGTTATTGTATTTTAGCTAAACATTTATAAATCAGTGAGTTTATTTTACAATCTCTTATGAGCAATGAGGAAAGTCAAGCTTATGAGTAAGAACAAAAATAATTGATCTATTTACTAACCTACAAGGAAGTTTATCAGATTTTGTTTACATTTCTCTTCTCATACATCCCTTTCAGATAGCTAGAGCAAAGGAAATAGCGCCTACTGATTCCCTAACCCAAGCTACTTGAAGTAGATCAGAAAGGTCAGTGTATACAAAATGAAATTAGTGGTAGGTTTTGCAAAGAAAAAGGGAGGGGGAGAGAGAGACAGACACAGAGAGCATCAGAGGCACAGAGAGAAAGACATAAAGAGAGAGATAGACAGACAGAGAGAGAGGGAGGGAAGAATGGAGGAAGGGAGAGAGAGACACAGAGAGACAGGGAGAGACACAAAGAGACAGAGACAGAGAGAGACAGAGAAAATTACTACTTGATTATTTGTGACCATATTTTTTAAAAAGCCCCATGTGATATTGGATAGAAGTATTATCAGAAAACAGAGGTATCCAGAAAACAAAGGTGCTCTCCTGAATTTGGGATTGATATGTATTGAATTTACTTTTTGAAGTGACAGAAACACTGTCTATATCATTTGCATTTCTTTGTTTTTCACTAAACCACGAGATGAAGCTATTTTATTTGGTGGATCACAGGTAACTTGACTGTTACCCAAAGGAAAATAATTATTCAACCTTAAAGTAATATACAAAGGTAAATTAATGATTCATAGCTGAATAAGTTAGAAAAGTGGGTTGGGAATTGTAGAATAAATGAATGCACTTGATCTAGCAGCTCAGCCTAGAGATAGACAACATGGTGTACTGAAAAGAGTACTGTAGATTTGAATCCCAGTTTTGTTACTAAACTATGGAAACCTTGACTTGAATGTTAATGAATAGGGAGCTATAAGTGAAAAATTTCTATGCATACAAACTGGCAACTGTTCTGAACCATATTGTGTTAGAACCAGTGAGAGAACTAAGATTAACTGGCTTGCCCAATATCACATGGCTATTGTGTCAAAAGCAGGACATGAATCTAAATCTTCCTAAATTCAAGACCAGCTCTCTACTCTTCCTCTCTGCCTCACCTTTTCTCATAAAGAAACCTACCAAACATGCTCATGTGATCTGGTGTAAATAACAACTGTATTAAAATAGGAAATGAGATTTTCCTTATAGCACTGGGTTTCACAACCCAGAGGCAATAGCAGCTGGGAAAAGAGGATTAAGTGAGGAAAATCTCTGGATCTAAGAAGTAAAGTCACCTCAGTGGCCAAGAAAGGCCAGGAGAGTCAATACCATAAGCTACAGTTGGATTTAGAAAACAGTAAAGGTAATAGATCTTAGGTCAAAGGCAAAAATTACCTGCATCAGGTTCATAGAAGGACCTGGAATTGAGAGGAAATTGATAAGGCTAAAGTTTCTGGACTATGTTGGATCTTACACGAACATTCAAAATGATGTCACCAAATAGCAGAAAAACCTTAAAAAAATGTTTCAAGAAATGAAGTCAGAAGAACCTGGAGACGTACACAATAACAGCAATATTGTACAATGAAGAACTGTGAAATATTTAGCTGTTCTTTGGACCAAATCAATTCCAAAGGATTAATGATGAAGCATACTACCTACCTCCAGAGAAGGAACTGAAATTGTCTGAGTATGGAATGAAGCATTCTCCACTTCGTTCTTTCTTTTTTAATGTGCAACATGACTAATATGGAAATGTTTTACATGACTGTACATGTATAACCTATATCTGACTGCTTACCATCTTAGGGAGGAGATAAGGAACAAAAAATGTTAAAAAAAAAACTGGGGGAAAACAAAAATTATATATATACTTTTTAAAGTATTTCAAGAACATTGTCATGTATCACACCTTCTAAATACAAACGAGAATTCAAAACAGAACCTAAAATCCTATACAATATATCTTTTTCTAAGGGAAACAAATCTCTTCATTTATACAGGATCAGAGTAATTTTTTTTTCTCCTTGTATGGACCCCAATGACTGAACTGGTTTGGGGTTTTGGGGTTTCTTTTTCCCCCACCACCATTATTCTCTTTAATGTTATTCTAAGTCATTCAAGGTCAGGGTCTCTCACCTCCTTGGCATCACTTATAGAAGGCCCAGTGTAATGCTCTAGATTGATCCATGAACAAAATTGACCACACTATAATACAAGGCACTTCATTTGCTTCCTTCATCTCTTTGGCACTAAATGATACTCAGGTCCAGAATGTACCCTCTTGGCTTCTCTGAATCCCTGACTTCTTCCTTTTAAGTCTCTACGTGCATCATTTCCTATGGAAAGCCATTATTTTCAATGTTAATGATCACTCCCTCCTCCTCAATCTATCAGGGATAATGGAGAAATAGGTAGGTAGGCATGTGTGTGTGTGTGTGTGTGTGTGTGTGTAAATATATAAAAACACCCCTGCCCCAGATGTGCATATGTGTAAGATATTTGTAGCAGGCAAATCTGCCTAGGATTCTGCCCCCAGGTCAGTTTCAATATGCTGTTCCTAAAACGTTGTTATCTCCTAATAGAATGTAAACTCTTTGAGGGTAGGGAAAGTTATTCATTTTATCTTTGTTATCCCCTTTGCTTAGAACAGTTTTTCTTTTCAACTGGACCTGTAATTTCTTCAGAAAAAAAAAAAAATAGAAGGAAGCTTCCTCTATACTTTCTCTACAATGTGAAGAGAAGAGAATGTGGGACATGAAAAGATTCTGTCTCTTGCCTAGGGACACAGACAGTAGGTGTCAGAGATAAAACTTAAGTCTTCTTGACCCCAAAGCCAGCTCTCTAATATGCCATGCTATTTCTAGCCCAGTATATAGTAGGCACTTAATAAGATATGTTTATTGAACTATCCTAATTGAAAACATAAATCCTGTCATAACTATAACATCTTACCAGTCCAACATAATTGAATAAGATGTTCAGTGGAAGTGAGCTTTCCCCTCTTAAGTGAAGTTCACTATAAATGCCACCTTAAAACCACATTTGACAGAAATCCTTCTCTACTTCTTAAAACTAAGTTCTTCCTTTGCCACTAACTAATTATGAGACCATGGGCATTCAGTTTTTTCCACTTCTAAAATGAGGGAGACTGAATTAGATAATATTCTAAGGTCATTTCCAATGCTAACATCCTTTTCTGATTCAACAAGTTTACCTTGCCTTGATGAATTACAATTAGTATTTATTGTGTTATAATACCTCATGGTCATCTAGAGAGATATTCATTCTTATATTATATGTTCTCCAAATGTCATTCAAGTTTTTGGAGTTCTTGAATTTAAATATTCTGGTTTTCCCAAATCTTCCTTGCTGTCATATTGTCAGCTATCATATCTTCCTGCTGTCACTGTCATTGCTTCTAAAAAGCTGTCCAATATTTATAATATATTGTGAACCAAGAAAGAAGATAACAAAGCTTATTAGAATTATGTGCAAAATATGAGTAAATAGGCCCTGAGAACTAATATGGAAAATTTATTCCCAATGAAAGATAACAAGCTGTGACATCTATAGGCAGGTTTAAGGTAAAAATCCATGTTTGTAAAAGGCAATCCCTATATATTTTTAAACTCTGCCCGTTATAAAAGTCATTATAAAAAAGTTGAGAACTGCGAGAAAGTCAGTGGATATGTATATGAAAGAATAGGAAACGTTTTAGGAACACCATACTGAAACTGACCTGGGGGCAGAATCCTAGGCTGATTTGCCTGCTAAAAATATCTTCTTTCATACTCCATAATTTTTTTTGACACACTGCCTGAAATTCCAACCAATTTAAGATTCATTGAGTTAATAAGCATCCTCTTTTAAAAATGCAAATAACTCTGAGAATGTTAAGAGACTATAAGTCATTCACACAATATGAATTATTTCAATCAGACTGCTTTTTTAATTCAGCACCATAAAAGAATGGGAGTTTTAGTTGGGAGGCAAAGGTGGTAGATAATTTTAGAACAAAGAATATTTTGTGAAATGGGAGTAAGGTGGAGTGCCACTGTGGAAAGCATAAGAAATGTGAGCACTCAGGACATGGGCAAAAGGGTACCAGAAGGTAAGAGAGTAAATCACATATAACCTATTAACTTAAAACATTTTTCCAAACAATAATCATGTGCATAGAAAAAAGTAAGAATCGCTCTTCACTTTATACCACATGGCTGCTTCCCTCAGGACTCAATTTAAGTTAATCAGAGAAAAATTGCATTTCGATTATCTTATTCGTTAGTCTTTGGAGAACTAGTCTACAAACTTAACTACTACTATTCAGAAAAGATAGTGGGAAATGAAGGTGATGTAAAAAAATTAGGTTTTTAAAAGAATAAATTCTGAGGAAAGTCCATCATATGGAGTCAAGTCTAGTATTATACACACAGGAGACACTTCATAGATGCTGGTCAAACTGAATTGAATATGTGGACTTTGTAACATACACTTGTGACATGGGGCAAAGATTCTCAGGTCCTTTCCAGCTCTTAATTTTTATGATTTTAACTTCAGTTACTCAATAGCCATTTGTTGCTTATATTCTACTGCTCTTCAGCAATATTCTAGATTGCTGAGATCTCCTTATAAGTGACTTCTGCATAAATGAGAAGTTTCTCTTTCTTCCCACAGATGTAAGAATAAATAGGCTAAGTAATAAGAACTTAAAAAATTTATTATATCTAACCAATGTGGGAAATAATGCAGACATATTTATTAAATTACATGCAACAAGTTTGATAATACCCTTTGTTCACTAAAGCCTATTCTAGCTCTAAAATTCTATGGAGAGGAAGCCTAAAATTCCAAAAGACAATTGTAAAAAGCAAAAAAAATTTCAGGAAGCTTATCAAACATCAGGTCCTTGGCACTATATAAGTGTGAACATACATGTGCTCATTTACACATAATATACACAAACACACTCATCCAATTCTGAAACTAATTCACTGTGTAACAAGATGAAAAATGAATATTGCAGCGCTAACAAGCAATCAATCAACAAGCATTCATTAAACACTTACTATAGGCCAGGCAAGGTGAAAGGTGCTGGGGAAACCAAGAAAAAGTAACAGTCCTGGTTGTTCTCAAGGAGCTCACATTCTGATAGAGAAGACACAAATAATGGGGGCACACAAATAAATATAAAATTAATATAAGATGACCTTATGAGAAGGCAGGATCATGAAACATTTCCCCCAGAAAGAGACGTTTGACAAAAGCTGGATCCTGAAGAAAGTAAGGAGTCTGAGAAGAAGAGGTGAGGAGAGAGGGCATTTCATGTATAATAGATGGCCAGTGTCTAGGAAAGCAGACAGGATATGGACTGCCTACAGGACACACCATCATTGGCCAACACAATTAGATGGCAGTATATATGAAGGGGAGCAATGAGTAGGAAGACTGGAAAGACAGAAAGGTCAGGTTGTAAAGAATTTTAAATGTCAGAGAAGTTTATATTTGATCATAATGGAGCCAGATTTGTACATGAGAAAAAATTGCTTCAGCATGTGCAGGATATGTTCAAGTGGTATGGCTATAGAAAGGCTGGAAATTAACCAGACTGATTCCAAGAGCAGTATCTGATTCACTATTAAACATTGTCTCTGACATCCCTTTCTAAAAGTTAGGGAAAAGCAATGAACTCATAAATCCTGGGTTTTCTCCCTTTTAAAATGACTTTGTATTTATTTATCTATATCTATATTGTATTACTGTAATAGAATATAATCTTGAAGACAAGAACTATTTAATTTGTCTTTGTATTCCCAGCATCAAGTGGGGTGGTTTGCCCAGAGTAGGTGCTTAATAAATGCCTTTTGGATTTAATTTTTTTTTTTAAAAAGTATTGTACAGGTACTTTGTAATAACTGATAGATATGAAAATGAAATTCTGGGCTCATATATAGCTTCTCATCTAGATTACCATATGAAAAAAATGTAATTCTGACATTCTTGCTTTAAACAGTTTTTCTAAAAGTACTCATTTCTATTAGATATTCATTTAGTACAGCAACAGATGACTGCTATTTCTCTAACACTTTCCCAGTAATCTAGCTTCTGAAAGAGCTTTGCAAAGTCTCTCTAATTACAGACCAAGCTGGAACAACTATTTCATTAGTTAATTTCCTTTCCACCCCCTTCTGTCAGGTGAAAATGTGTTGCCACAGTTCTCAATGCAAAGTTAATGTGTTTGGGGTAGTGACTCGCCTTAAAAGGGGTAATTAATATGCTAGTTCTAATATAAACACAGCAGCTATTAAAAATAATAAATTCAGAAATGTATTGAGAGGTTGAAGAAGCTTAAATCATGTCACAGATGGACACAGAAAAATGAAAAAGTAACTTTTTAAGTAATGTCTGATGTCAACTACTCTAAAAAGCAGTTCAATCTACCCTACTGTGGGCTAAACGTGTTGTCCATCAGACCATGAGGTCTTTTGGTTTGTTGGTAACTCATGAAGTACAATTTACTCTAAATTTAAATAATGAAGGTTGGAAATCCTCAAAGGTAGAGAGACCAATTAAGTAGTCTCTGACCTTTTGGAATACTGAAGTGTTACAGGCAAGAACCTCTTCAAACCACAAAAGTTCTACACACTGGAAGCGAGAATGGAAGTAGAAATCGGGCATCAAAGGAAACTGGTGAATGCCACTGATTATTGTTCTGACAAGATCTTTTTTTAAAAAGATTTTTTTAAAAGAGGATGCTTTCAAGAATCATTCCAGAATGGTATGAAAAATCATGTAATACTTTAGGTTAAGGAAAAAAATCTCTAAGAGGCCTCTATGATTACTATAGATCTTCCTAAAATTGATCAAAATTAAGTTCTTGGTTTTTAAACTGACCTATTTGGAAGAAATGTGGTTTGTCTTTTTTTTTTTTTAATTTTCATTTTTATTATGCAATTAGTCATTAATGAATATTTCAAGATACAAATAGTTGAAAAAATGATTTTATAAGAAACTATAAGCTTCTGTTCCATAAAGAAATATACATATATATTAAGCTTAATAATGGTACAAAATTAAAATTTGTGTTCTCTTCTGTATTTTCAAGCACTTTTCAAGGGAATGGAACTTAACCGCAACTAGAAAACTCAGAAAGCCAACATTTCTTAGGTCTCTCATCTTTTCAGTTTTCCTTACCTCTTGTCCCTGTTTTTGTACATTTCCTCTTTTTTCTTCCTTTGTTTTATTTTCTGCTGTCTTTTTTTCCTTTTTTCTACTTCCTGTTCTCTTCTCTCATGATCATTCACCCTGTCATAGCTACCATGTATCACACATGTTCTATGTATCTCTACATTCATTTTTTTTACTACTATATGCCAGTCCTTTCATTCCCTCAGTAATCAACCCACCATGTAAATCCTATTAATCATGCAACACAGTAAGTAGAAGGGTTTCGCTTCTACCAGTTTCTGCAACAGAAAAAGATTTAAGGAAAATACTGAAAGAAATCTGCTCATCACTATCAAAGAGTGAGAAGAAAAGAGGCACAGAGTTCCCCAACATAATGGCCCTCTGGGAGAAGGAACCAGTGACAAACAATAGATCATCATGCTGTCCCAGCCTGGGACATTCTACTCCTTTCCTATTATCTAATATCACTCCTTCAAAGTTCAACATCTATTCCACAAAGCCTCCCTTCATTACTCCAGTTCAAAATGTTCTTCTTATCTCAGAAATAATTTTAATTATTGTCTTTACTGCCCAGTTGGCTATTAGTTAATAGCAAAAAGATGAGACATAAATATTCAGTTACATATTTATTTGTTTATTCAAACAATGTTAAACTATAAAGTAACAAATGGTTTTCAGGTATGAATATAACTTTTTATTCCTTTATATCCATAAAGCCTATGTTCTGTCTTCCTCACTGGGTTTAAGCTCTGTAGGGGCAGGAATGTGTTTTCTTTCATTTTTTGTTAGTTTGTTTGATTTGTATCCCTAATACCTACAGTGCCTTCCACATTCCATCAATAAATATTTTCTCATAAATCCCCAAATCTCACACCTGGAAGAGCCCTAAAAAACATTGTACTCTGCCTAACACACACCTAAACAGGAATGTTGCTGTTGGTCAGTCATTTCCTTCATGACCAATTCTCTGTGACCACATTTGAGATTTTTCCTGGCAAAGATATTGGAGTTTACCATTTTCTTCTTCAGCTCATTTTTACAAATGAGGATACAGGACTAAGTTACTTGCCCAGGGTCACATAGCTTGTAAGTGTCTGAGGCCAGATTTGAACTCAGGGAAATGAGTCTTCCTGATTCCAGGCCTGGTGTCTATCTATGGCCCCACCTAGTTGCCCTTCTATAAGAATCTCTTCTATTAAAATACCCAACAAATAGTTATCCAGTCTTTATTCAGAGGGTTCCAGAGACAGGACACATCAATTAACTCTGAAGCTAGCCCATTCTAATTCTGGATAGCTCATCAGGAAGTTTTTCATGACTTCCAGCCTAGGTTTATGTAATGAGTAAATGGTATCTAAGCTGGGTCTTTAAGGAAGAGACATATCAACACAGCAGACATTTAATGAATAAGTTGAACAGAACAACTAGGAAATAAGAGATTTGTACATTTTAGGCTCAAGAGATAGCTTGTCCTACTGCACAGCACAACAATGCATAAAGAGATCAGGTAACAGCAGTAGTCTGTTGTGAATAAAATCTAAAGCACATGAAAAATATTGATAAGGAAGTCTAGAAAGGGTTCTCTTAAGCCAGACTTTGTATTCTCCCTTATTTGCAATAAAGAGCCCTTGAAGGTTTCTGAGCAAGAGAAAAAGATGGCCACATCTCTATATCAGAATGTGACTCTTGTTTGAAGGACAGATTAAAGAAAAGACTGAAGTGAGAAAGAAAAGTTATTGTAATATTCCATGTGAGAAATAATAAAGAGATGAACTAAGGTGAAAGCAATAAAATGGAGGACAGGCCAGATGCAAAAAATTCTTTCAAGGACTTGAAAATTGATTGGATGTATGGGGTGAGGGAGAAAGGGTTCAAAAATAACTCTGAGATTCAAGCTTGGTTGATTGTAGCATTTACTCTAGCTAGAATAAAAAATAACATAATAATCATCTTAACTACTGCCTTAACAGTTATTTTAAAGAGCTTCAGGCTCTTGGTTATCTGCAAGGCTGTTAAAGAATATTTATTTACCCTTGATGTTTTCAACACCAAAAAGATCTGTCATTTTCATCCTCCTCTCCCTCTAAGTTTAGTATGGTTGAATAATGGCTAATAGGAGAAATGCCAACATTTCATTGAAAATAATAATGATATAATTCACATGAATGTCATGAAAAGAGCTAATTATCATGAGGAAAGCACTTTGGAAATATAAATTATATACAAATTCTAAATGATGATGATAATAATAGAGTTATCCTTACTTTAACCTTTATAAATGTAATTAAAAAATAATAAGCATTTGAATGCTGCTTTACATTCCCTAATCAGTTTAGAGATAGTAATTAAGCCATAGGGCATTCCCTGCAATTTAAGTAAACATTTCCATTTTGAGGAAATAGACCTTGGAAAGATAAGTGACTTACTTAAGGTCACACACAAGGGCCAGAGGTTATTGTCTGTTTCTACAGCTTAGAGAAGGGATAACAGAGGTGTCTGTGTGTGTGTGTGTGTGTGTGTGTGTATTCTGTTTTGCATCTTTTCCCTTTGCTATCTGAGAAGAGGGAAAGAATTTTTGAGCAAATTCTACAACGGAAATGGAATTAAAATAACAGATGCTGTCACAGGTCCATTCCAACATTAAATCCAAAAGGTCTATGGAATAACTAGAGTACCCTGACAAAATCCCACTTCAAATTATAATTTAAAAAGTGGTAAGAATTCTCTTTCCTTATGACAAAATCCATTAAAACTTTAGCATCATTAACACAGGTATGAACATATATACAGTGTTGCTTGAAGTGATATAAGTAACTAGAACCCCCTTCCTTGTGAGGGGGGTTAAACAGGTAGAATTTTGTAGCTGAAAGGGAACTTAGGGTTGATTTATTCCGATTCCCTAATTTTACATGTGTTTTTAAAGATGAGGAAATTGAGATTAGTTAGAAGAGTTCCATGACTGGCCTAATGTCACTCAAATAACCCAAATCAAAGGAAAGGGCCCCACATGTGCAAGAATGTTTGTGGCAGCTCTTTTTGTAGTGGCAAGAAACTGGAAACTGAATGGATACCCATCAATTGGAGAGTGGCTGAACAAATTATGGTATATGAATGTCATGGGATATTATTGTTCTGTAAGAAACGATCAGCAGGACGATTTCAGAGAGAGAGGCCTGGAGAGACTTGCATGAACTGATGCTGAGTGAAATGAGTAGAACCAGGAGATCATTATACACAGCAACAACAATATTATATGATGATCAATTCTGATGGACATGGATCTCTTCAACAATGAGATGTTTCAAACCACTTCCAATTGTTCACTGAAGAAAGCCATATACACCCAGAGAGAGGGATGTGAAATATGGACCACAACATAATATTTTCATGCTCTCAATTGATGTTTGCTTGCATTATGTTTCCTTTATCTGATTTTTCTTTCTTGTAGATATGATTTTTCTTCCACAATGATAAGTGTGGAAATATGTATACTTATATTCGATTTGTCAAGTATTTTAACATAATTAACATGTACTGGATTTCCTGCCATCTAGCGGAGGGGTGGGGATTAGGAAGGAAAAATTTGTAACAGAAAGCTTTAAGGGTTAATGTTGAAGAATTACCATACATATGTTTTTCAAATTAAAAACAAAAAACAAATAACCCAAATCAGAGAAGATTGCAGAGAAGAGGATTTAGAAGCAATATTTTGAAGAAAAGAAGGTCTACGTTTGAAGAAAGAGGAAGAGGGATGTCAGCTTGAACTATATAACCCAGCCTCTTAAACTGTGAGTCACAATCCCAAATGGGCTCTCATAACTGAATGTTGGGTTCACAAAATTATATTTATTATCAGTAAATGTTTGATTTATATACCTTTATTACAGATCTATATCCCCAGGGTCACGTAAAAAGTTCTTTGGCACAAAGGGGTCACAAGTGGAAAAGGTTTAAGAAGTTCTGAGCTAGAAGGATGGCCTGAGCAGAGCTTTAAGAATGACAGAGGGAAAGTCTTAGTGGAGGACTTTAGTGGGAAAGGGGAAAAAAAAAAAAAAGCAATATATAGTTGGAGGAGGAAAAAGAAGTGGAGAAAAAAGAAACAGAAAAGTAAGAGGAGGTATAATTTACTTAATGCCTGTTTTTGTGAAGACTCGTTCTAGATAAACATAAAGGTAGCTGAGTTCACAGCTAAGGTGCCTTAATAATGGTTTTAAATAATATGTAGACATGAGATACCAATTTTAAGATTGAGAAAGATTATCTACTGTGTAAGAACAGATGTAGGCATAAAGGACAGGAGTGAAGAATAAGTCTGAAAGTAGGGAATAAAGGCTGTGGCAATGGAAATGAAAGAGAAAATATTAGAAATATTATGAAGGAAGAAAAATCTATGGCTATACATGGAACTCTAGGGAGAAGATTCTATTTGGGAAAATCTGTTCATCATTTTTTCCATTTCTCAGTCTTTGTTCATAGTTGTTATTAAAGGACAGCATATCTTCTCTCACAGGAAATCAAAGGTAAAATTTGTAACATAAGCAAGTCTCACAGAGCTGAATGGAATAACCTCCCCTGTTTCCAAATTACTTCAATTGTTTATGATAGTTTTCTTATTGGCAAAATGCTAATGTGTAAAATGGGTACTTTACTTACCTCATAAAGAACTTGTGGGTACAAGTATGACTCAATACATATTTAACAATTAAGCACTTAGAACAAAGCACTGTAGTAAGACACAGGTCTCTGCCTTCATTAGCTTAAAGTCTAGTATGGAAAAATAAGTGTTAGGGAGTACTTGAAGCTTGTTGGTAAAAAAGTACATAAAACATCTAGTTTATTAAAAGGTCAAGAATTAATAACAAAAGACAGACCCAAGACTAATAATGGAACAACTGAGTTTTTAATATCTTCCTCTGCACTTACTACTGGACTGATCAGTTAACTCCTAAGTCGCCTAGATATAATTTATTTAGTGTTAAAAACCCATGAATATCACTGAAAATCAATAAAAATAATAAATCTTTTCTTTCTCATCCTAATCTCAACTATTGACTTTAATGTTGAATTCGGGAGAAATAATTGGATAGTGTGGATTCATGACAAGAGTCTCCATTCCACACATCAAGAAAGTAGTAGAAAAAGGTGATTTTTCAAAGGTCACACTTACTCCTCAGTGTTAAAGATATGATTTGATGATTTTAACTCTTTCTGTTTTCGAATGACTAGACCATTAAAAAAAGAGTTCAATATAAAATACTTTGCTAATGCTCAGGAATCCAATCATAGGAACATGAAAGTTAGAGCATGAGGTATCTTAGCAGTAATCTAATTCATCTCACCTCACAAAATGAGTTGACTTGCCAAGGATCAAAAAGATAGTAAAAGAACAGAAAAGAGATTTGACCTTGGGATCTGACTCAAAATCCCATTTCTTATTAATACTACCCATCTCACCATCAGTAGCATCTATTATGCCAATAATTTGCTTCTCAAGTCTGGTAGTTATTATTTGACTTTTCAGCCAATGAGAAATTCTCAATAAATTGTAAATGTAAGTACTGGGGCTAAGTGTATTAAACACTAGTATTGATTCCCTGACATCACATTTTTAGACCACAGAAATTGCCATAATTCAGAGACTTGCTCCTAACAAATATACAGTCCAAAAAGGCTAATGGCAAAAAGAATTTTTGTGTGTTTTAGTGTTAGTCTGTTCTTAATGTGCATTGTGAAGATACATATGTAATTAAAAAAAAAAAAAAGCATCTGTCTGAGCAATCTCTAAACAGAAAATTTTTCTGTTTTCCAGAAGGTGTCAGCAGCTCTTTAACAGTAATGAGGTTTATCCAGTATAAACCCCAAATGATTCACTGTCTCTAGATTAGACGCCACTAAGCATAGGCATGAGAAATATATGGCCTTTTTCCAATCTAAAGATCTTTTTCATATATTCTTGGATAATGCCTCTCTCTGCCTCTAGAGCTAGTCACAACGGGACAACATGTGAATAAGCTCAGAACATCAATTGCCACAATTCTGTGGTTCTCTTAACTATCTTCCATAAATGTTGCAAACTGCTTATAAGCAACCTGATTCTGGCTGGCCAAAGAATTTTTAAAACTTCAAGTTGAGAAGTCCAGGCATAACTAACAAGGACTTTGCAGACTATTTGATGAACTTTACAGTTTTGTTTTGTCTTTTGTTTTGTTTTATTTTAAGAAAAGACACTACTCATAAGGGCAAATTCCTCTCATCTCTCCTGTTAATTTGTGCTGGTTTACAATCCTAGAAGATAAGCATTATCATCTTATATTTTAACACTTCTCACTACATTTATCTGTAGGTTGAAACAGTTGTAACAGCTTGAATTGATATAATTCTTCAAATGACAGCATCATTATATCCCCATTTTAGAGGTGAGGAAGCTAACCTATAGAACTGATCCATAGAGAGCAAGGGGCAACACAGGGGCCAAGCTCCATGGTCTGGACTCCAAATTCAGTGCTCTTTCCACCATACCTCCTTTCCATTGCTTGTTTACATGGTATGCATGGGCTTTTATCCTTCATAAGAACACTGTACCTCATCACTAAAAAATAAAGTTTAATTCTGTCCCTCTAATGAAAGAAGAGATAACTCCTGGTTATCTTCAACCCTTTGCAGAGCTGAAATTCAGAAGGCACAAGTGTTTGACCCATGACAACAAAATAAATACTTGGTAATTATGGCAAAAATGATACTACTTACTGGAGATCAGCTGGGTATCTTTAAAATTATACTCTCAGAAGTCATTTGTTACAATAAAGTGACACAATTACATGAATTTGAATTTCACATCCTTTTGGTTCCCTCTGTTTTTTTTTTTTTTTTTGCTGGACTTAAAAAGGACACTGTCAAGCATTTTTTGGTAGAGCTTTTTTTCCCCCCCTTGCTTGATTATTTGTAATATTCTCATGAAGCTTGAAATTAAAATATCTTTCCCTTACCAATTCAGCCCCTTTCCATTTGGCAAACATCTTTTTTTTTCCTGCATCTCTAATGGAGCTGAAAATTAATATGGCTTTTTTGTTTAATTCTTTGGTTATGCAAAAGAATCGTCAATGATGTTAGCACTGTTCTGGATAGTAGCACTGGAGTTAAAATAATAGTCTTATATTTCTATAGCACCTTTCCTCTCAGAGGACCACAAAAACATATTATAAACTACACTTAGAGAAACACCTCTGATACTACTGAAGCATAGCCACCCCTCAGGTGAAATGCACTCTCTGATTAAAGAGCTTCACCACCTGAGTTATAGAGAGGAAACTCAAAAGATACTGAATGAAGAATTGAGAATGGGAGAAAGAAAATGGGAAAAAGACACAACAGAAAAAAAAATATGAGGAATATTTAGCCAAGGATGAAGTACACCATGATGAATGACCAGGTAGATATGAAATCTCCTGCTCCAGAAGCTTTTTAAGAAAATGATGAACTAACTATGAATAGATTTATTACTATTATTCATATTTAAAACTGTCACTACCTTTCTCAGGTTTTCCAAGGAAACATTGTTCCAGGGCAACAATGTAGTCATTGATAATGGGCAATACAGGGTACTGATGACATGACAATTTTGTTCACCCACAGCATTTCAGGACCCATAATGACAAGCCTCCATTAATTTTAATGATTAACAATCTTCAGTTTAGCATGATTTAATAAAATGTCTTTCAAAAGACAGAAAGCTGGATAAGTTGACCTCCTAGAATTTTATTAAGGTTTTATGACATAAATTTCTTTCTTTTTTTTTAATATTAAAGCTTTTTATTTGTATAACATATGTATGGGTAGTTCCTCAGCATTGATCTTTACAAAGCTTTCCATTACAAATTTTACCCCCAGTCCCCTCCCCTCCCCTAGATGGCAGGAAGTCCACTACATGTTAATAATGTTGAAATACTTGACAAGTTGCGCAAGAAAAATCCTATCTACAAGAAAAAAAAAAAAAAAGAAAAAAAGAAAATCAGAGAAAGGAAACACAATGCAAGCAAACCTCAATAGAGAGCATGAAAATGTTATGTTGTGGTCCATATTTCATATCCCTCTCTCTGGGTGTATATGGCTCTCTTCAGTGAACAATTGGAACTGGTTTGAGACAATTCTTTCTTGCAGAGAGCCATGTCCATCAGAATTGATCATCATGTAATATTGTTGTTGCTGTGTATGATGAACTCCTGGTTCTGCTCGTTTCACTCAGCATCAGTTCATGCAAGTCTCTCCAGGCCTCTCTGAAATCGTCCTGCTGGTCGTTTCTTACAGAACAATAATATTCCATGACATTCATATACCATAATTTATTCAGCCACTCTCCAATTTATGGGCATCCATTCAGTTTCCAGTTTCTATCCACTACAGAAAGAGCTGCCACAAACATTCTTGCACATGTGGATGACATAAATTTCTAAAGAAAAGCTAACTTTGATACCCGCAAAAGAACACCAGTTTTACGTAACATCAGAAAGTACATCGTGCTAATCAATATATAATTAATATGCATTAACATTTGCAAAAAAACTCTGCTAATAACTCTAAGGAAGTATTAGTAAAGGGGAAGGTAGACACACTACTATCTTGCTGTTAGAATTGTAAAGAAATTAAACCATTCCAGGAAACAATTTGGAATTCTGTGAGAAAAGCCATAGAATTTTTTTTTATTCTCTTTTACCTAGTATGAAGCACATACCCAAATGAAATACAATTTCTATTAAAATATTCATAATGATACTTCTGTGCTAACAAAGAAGTGGAAATAAAGTAGGTAGATATCAACAGGGGAATGAGTAAATAAATTAGGCACAAGAATATAATGGAATGTTATTGTACATTAAGAGAGTGAATATGGAGAATTCAAAGAAACACTGGAAGGTTTGAGTAAATGAATGCCAAGGGAAGAAAACAGAAACAGGAGAACAATATATACAATGAATATGATAATGTAAAAGAAAACAATACTCAAAGGCAGCTGAAATCAAATTAGCTGCAATGACCAAGCTTGGTCCCAGAGCAGGATGATTAAATACACTTCTCTTTTATTGGAAAGAAGGTAGAAGGTCTTCAGGGGTGAAAGTGCTATAGAGACCATCAAATATAATCCATGCTGTCAGTCAGTTTTGCTTCACTGTTTTTCTTTCATTCAGGGATATTTGGAATTGACTATAATTTTAAATATAACAAAAGATATTAATGAAATATATATATTTAAAACATAAATATGAAGCCAGGATTCCTGCCCACAGTGAGTTTATAAGTTTTTGGAGGCATCAGATGACACACAAAAAAGAAACTACAAACATTAAGCAATATGTGATATTTCAAATAAGCTCTACAAGCCAAGTGATCTAATAATAAAAAAAGAAAGAGGTTACTTTCCATTAAGGAAGTCCTTAATGTTTGTTTGTGACATGAACCTTTTTGGCCGTCTGGTGAAGTATATATGTGCCTTCTCAGAATGTTTTTAAATGAATAAAGTAAAATACATAGGATTACAAATAAAACTATTTCTACTGAAACATAGTTATTGAAATATATATTTTTTAAAATCTCACAGAACCCATGTTATAAATCCGTGTTAGAATTTTATTGAAGCAAAAGGTTCATGAAGGAAAATAGAGGCTGATAAGAATGAAGATTCTATGGGTGCTTAATGAATCATATTTGAGAGCTGGAAGGAGCTTTTCATATAATCTATGAAAGTGAGACCCAAAGATGTTAGCTGACTTACCTATATTTTCCTAGGAATTAAGTAACAGAGCTGGGATTCAAACACAGGTCCCTAATTTTAGGTCCAATGCTCTTTCTCCTATGCTAAATAGTCTCTAATATCTGATTAAGGAATTAAGATTTTATTCTACTGATTGTTAAAAAAAAAAAAAAAAAAAAAGCATGAAAATTTCTGAACAGGAAAACAATACATGCTCCCTAAAATAAGAGTCTTGCACATATACTTTCATCATCTCACCACTAGGAGAGCCAAGGTTCTTATAATATATTACTTGCCATTAATGATTTCTTCCTGTAAAATATTTTCCTTTTTTGTCCTTTAGTAAATATAACACAGGTAGATGGTCTAATATTCAAAAATCTGTTCTACTCTACTGAATCTGAGGATGGCTTAGGACAAAACCTAAACAAGTGTAAATAACTTTGGGGTCCTTGAAGAAATCAGTTAATCCATGCTGTCTATACAATTTAAATAAATCTATTTGTTATCACCTGTGAAAATGACAAAGTAACTCCACTGAAATGTGTTAATTAAACTACTAAAAATTATTAGGAGGGCCGAACCTCATTACCAGTGACTAGCTTAACAATGTTGTTATTTCAAAAGCAGTTTACTGCCCAGACAATAAAGGTTACCACTTTTTTCCCCTTGAAAGAACCAGAGTTGTAAAGAGTGTCAAAGGTCATCTAGCCCAGCCCACTCCTTAACAGGAAAACTCCATAAGTCAATAAGCCCCAATTTAAGGACTCAAAAGATGGAGAAGCTATTCCCTTCTAAGGCATTACATTTCAGTTTTGGATAGCTCTAACTGTTAGGAAGTCTTTTCCTTATATAGACCCAGAAATCTTCCACTCTTACCATTCTCTGCACAGCATTCGCTCAATTTTTTTTTTTTTAAACGCACACAAAATCTTTTCTCAGCTTAATTCTCAAACTGTTTAGTTGCTCTTTTTGGGATTCCCACTCACTTGTCTGTATGATTTTGGTAGTGACATGTCCAAAACAGCAGCAAATGAACCATATGCCATAACCAGAACTCTATATAAAGAGACTATCACTTCTCAGCTTTCTGACGTTATTCCATTTTGTGCAATGACAAAAATAGCACTGGCCTTTTTCAATGCCATATCACATTGCTAACATACTAATCTGCTGTCAATTATCACCCCTACCTGTCCCCAGTGAGGACAGATATCCCTCATAAGAGCTTTCTTCATTTTCTGTTGCTCACTTAGCAGCAAGCTACTTACTATTATTAACAGCTAATCATTTTAGGTGCAATATTTTTTTTATTTGCTATATTCAAAACACTTCAAAAGCTTTACATACTCAACCTATCTTGCAGTTTTTTGTTAGACAACAGACAAGACTATAATAATATTTACCTCTGTGATATAAGTCATTAGCATCATCCACAAGTACTAGTGAGAAGTGCAGAACAGGAAAAATCAAACATCTCCAGTTATTTAAAAGATGAAAAAGGGAAGTGATGTCCAAAGAGGCATATTTTGTATAGAGTCAATAAGGAACTGGAACACTTTTTCCAGGGGCAATGACATACTTGATTTGGTTATGTTTTTACAAGCAGAAAGAGAAGAGAGGTTACTTGGCAGTGCCATGGCATCTGGTGGGATGGTCAGAGATTAAAATGAAGCAGGGCTGGAGTTGATCCTGATGACTAAGGCAATCATGAATCAGCACAGTAGGGGCCCAACAGGAAAGGGTTCAATCATCCAGGGTCTCAGTGTCATGGAGACTTGAGAGAGCTAGGGAGTGAAGTTTCCCAAATATACATTCACACTAGTTTCTCCTGATAACTTTCACATTTATGTGAACGGCACTTGCCATTCAGGCTCAGTCATCTTTGATTCATATTCTCTTTATCGCCTATCATTTATCAAATTCTATTTATTTTTTCTTTGAAATACTCATCAAACCTGCACTCTCCCTTATAAAAGTATATGCCATTTTTAAAAAATTACTGAATGTTTTAAAATGTTTTTAAAATATTCTCTTAAAATTTAAAAAAAACCCTAAGGGGTTAAAAAAAAAAAGATGAAAATCACTGATGTAGTACAAATCAGGACACATTGCCAGCCAGATTAAACATACTTTTAACAAAATTAAAAAAAAAAATTTGAATTATGACCTTCAAATGATCAAAAGAGGCCTTTTGTCTGACTTCTGAACTTTCAAAGCTTACCACCATTTTAACCTTGGCAACTCAATCCTTCTCATCCAAAAACATCATTTTGAGAGAAATGCTCATTGTTTGTTTTATAACCAGAATCCATTCCACTAATGGAGATTTTATAGGTCAAATTGGAAAAAATATTATAATAGCAAATTTTTTATGGCCTTTCGCCTCAGAAGGCTTAAGGTTAAGGTCACAAAATATTAATATCTGGAAACTTAGTTTCTACTCAATTTTAAAACTAAGCTTTACATACTCAAATCAAGGTCATAATTTAAATTCCCACAAATAAATACTAGAATTATTTCATCCACTACCAAAATGCAATCCATCAATGGAGAGGCAACTAGGAAAAATGACATTCCTTCTAAGATACCAAAACGGTAGTAAATGAAAGTAATCTGTGCTCTTTGCAGATAAGCTTTACATAAAAGCAAGGCACATGGTCATATCTATTATTCTTTTTACTAAAAACAAAAGCCACCCCTACACAATGATAAAAGGGTAATCAGATATAAAATATACAATAATGCCAGAATTTATAAAATTTAGAACTTAAAGCAAAAAATCTTAGGGGTTCTTTAGCCTAAATGCCTCATTTTACATTAGGAAACTGAAGCCCAGAAAGGAAATGGTATTGACCACCCCCACCCCCCATCACCATAATCACCACCATTACATCATCATCTTTATCACCAGTCTCAGAGTAGATAGAAAAATTTAACTCGGAGTGATGAACACTAAGTTCCACTCCCAAATGCAATGCTTATTGACTATGTGATAATGAACACATAGGCTTCAGTTTCATTTGTAAGAAAAATGGTGACAAAAATACCCGTAGCACCTACTTCACAGACTTGTAAGGCTAAAATGAGCTCCTGTATATATAATCTCTTTATAAACACCAATGTACTATGTAAATGTCAGTTACTGCTGTAGCTGTAGCTGTCTCTAATAGAGGCGGGTTTTAAATGCTGGATTCAGCAAGGTTCCTGACCTTGAGATTTAGAATCTATCTAAGGAGGAAGAACACAAGAAGACTGACAATCCCAACCATGGCAATATGCCAAGAATTAAAGAAGTGACAAAGAACAGGTACCACAGCAGCTCTGAGGAAGGAATGATGTCACATTCAAATTAATTTGTGAAGTAACAGACAAATCCTGAATGAGACTTAAAAGGGAAGTCCAAAAGTGTGAATGAGGAATCCAGGGATTTTTGGTCATAGAACCAAGCAAAATCACTACACCAAAAATCACTAATCTTAGTGGCTACAGTATTATCAATAAAATCAAACTATTATTCTTATAAAAAACATCAAAACTCTATAAGCAACACAGTATCAAATGCTTAATTTCATAAATATCCACGGAGCAATATCCTCTTATTCCAAAACACTGTGTAAGATGCATTTTCCAGTTCCACAAAGCCCCCTTAATGACACCAGCCTCACCAGCAAAGTCTATCAGAGCCATCTGATTCAGCTCCCAAAGGGCCAGTCCACTCACAGTATCAAGAACAATACTTACTCTAATATACCCAGAGGCAACTATTGAGGTAGGAGGTGGAGGCAAAAGACTCTGAGAAAGGGGAAAAAGCTGTGTCAAGGCCTCTCCAGGAGCACCCAGATGCTTAAGGCAACCCTTTTATAAAAATGACCATCAAATGAATGTGTTATTGAGAACCTGTTAGGTGAAGTAACATGTGGAGTACAATCACAGAATTAGAATAAACAGAGACAAGAAATAATGTCCCATCTTTTCTTGTCATGATTTCTTGCAGAAGATGGAGAAGGATTCTAGAAAAGAGTATACTAAAAAAAAAAAAAAAAAAAAAAAATTACCACACGGAAAAATGATCAACAGAAAATATAAAACAGTTCATTTGGAGACCTCTGAGCCAGCATGAGCCCAATGTTGTTCATATGACTATACAAATCAAGTTTTGAAAAACTGCCTCAAAAGAACTATGTGTGACACACACTTACTTCCTAAGTTAATTTCCCTTTGTTAGAAGAATCTTGTAAAATCCCTTTAAGTAAATGGCAGCATAAACGAGAAATATTAAAAGCAGGATTGGTAATGAAGAGTGTACAAACTTAGAGGAGGAAGTCTGCATGGCCTAAATTTAGTGTAGGATTTTTTTGGTTTCATCTGAACAGGGAGTCAGGTGTACCAGGTTGTTGTCTGAGTCACATCTTAGTTCAATGACTTTCCCAAGTTTATAGAACTGTAAATATTTTGAGAAGTACAGTTTGAACTTGGACTTTCCTGACTCTTGAAACCAGTGAACCTTCCATTACCATATGCTGCCTCTCAAAGGTGAAATGTTGAATTTAAATTTCATGGCTTAGTTTCACTAACTCTAATGGTAATAATGTGACAAATGAAAAAAAAAAAAAAATGAAGAGATGTATAGAGCAGCTTTAGTTCCTTAAAATAGAGTGACAGACAAAATGCAGAGTATAACATACTATAACAATTCCTATAAACCCAGTGCCTAACAATTTTGAAAAGAAAAAAAGTAATTTATTTTTCTAATTTTTTTTCTTTAATGGACATTGCTTTAATCTGACTAAACCCATTAATATTTCCTGAGCTGGATATCCATTTCAAAACTGTCCAATCAATTAAGCAGATGAATTCAAGAGTAAAATGTGGGCCTTTATTTTGAAATAAAGACCCAGCAAAAGTTTTATGTCAGTATACCTCTGGTTCAGTTACTAAAAGGAAACTCAAAGAAATCAATCATGACTATTTTTGTAACTGGAACCAAAGGCTATTTTGAATAAAATGAGCTAAAATATTTCCTACATAAGCAACATGGTCTATGCATAATACTAATTAAAGTAACATTAGGAAATAAATTACCTATTATACCCACATGGCATTTTCTTCTTTCTTAACATATTCACAGTGTCTGACACAAAACAAACACTGAGAGGAGGCATTCAATTAGCTAAGAGAGCCCTGCCTCTGAGGCCTGAGTTCAATATCCACCCCTGACACATATTGGTTGTATTACCCAACTAAATCACTTAACCTCTAAGTACCATAAGCAATTAAATAATTCAATAACTACATTTAATAAGTACATATTAAGTACCTACCATGTGTCAGGATAGGTATTGAGAATACAAAGACAAAAATGTAACATCTCCTGCCCTCCAGGAACTTACATTCTCTTGGGAGAAATATGTATATAAATCTTTTCCTGTCATTTTAGGCAATCTGACAGGTGTGTAGTGGTACCTCAGAGTTGTCTTAATTTGCATTTCTCTGATCAATAGTGATTTGGAGCAACTTTTCATATGACTAGAGATGGTTTTAATTTCACATGATGATCAATTCTGATGGACATGGCTCTCTTCAACAATGAAATGTTTCAAACCAGTTCCAATTGTTCAGTGAAGAAAGCCATATACACCCAGAGAGAGGGATGTGAAATGTGGACCACAACATAACATTTTCATGCTCTCGATTGATGTTTGCTTGCATTGTGTTTCCTTTATCTGATTTTTCTTTCTTGTAGATCCAACTTTTCTTGCACAACAATGATAAGTGTGGAAATATGTATACATATATTCGATTTGTCAAGTATTTTAACATAATTAACATGTAGTGGATATCCTGCCATCTAGGGGAGGGGTAGGGAGTAGGGGGAAAAATTTATAACAGAAAGCTTTGTAAGGGTTAATGTTGAAGAATTGCCCATACATATGTTTTGCAAATAAAAAAATAAATTAAAAAATTAAAAAATTTTTTAAAATTTTTAAAAAGCATCAATAATAGCTGGACTAAACTGCCAAAATGTCTAGTGTACAAACTAATTTGGGGGAAGATATTTTAACTTTAAGCTTCACAAGCTGTCTCATATCCTTCAGTATATATAATCACTAGGTTCTCTAAGCAAAACATCATCCGGTGATGAAGTCATAAAAGTTACACCAGAAAAGAAAATCATGAAATTGATAATGACTTTCTAGATAATTAAGATCCCTAAAATAACAAACTGTGTACCCGGCCAACAAAGATGAGAAACTGAGTTTAGGCAGCTTTCCTCTCATATGTCATGTGGCCTAAAACACCATGGGAAGTTAACTTTACTTTCAAAAGAATGGTTGTCTATTAAACAGAATATGCAAAGATCTCTGAATAATCTAGTTCTAGACTCAGACACAGAACAAAAACTACATTTGTCTCCTGGAAAATGCCCTCCAGGCTACAGATCAGGATCATTTGTCTTTGCTACTTTTCTTAACTTGTCAGCAGCTTCCCTGTCCAGGAAGTTAATTTTATCACCATTAAAAAATATTCATGCAGCATTTGACATATCTCAAATGCTTTAGCATGGTTTTTATATTTTCTCTCCATGTGAATCAACCAAGGAAATTTAGGTATTGAAAGGAAAATTACTGGCCCAGGGTATCAATGTCATTCTTGAAAAGGAGTGTGACCTAAGGGAGAGACTTGAAATAAGGAAATCTGGGTATGCAGTCTATCTCACATATTTTCTAGCTCTATGATAACAGGTAAGTTAAATCTTCGGAGTCTGAGTTTCCTCATCTCTACAACTGGGATAAAAACACCATACTATCTCACAAGGTCATTGTGAGGAAAGGTGCTTGGCAAATCTTGAGAGACAGGATAGGATAACAGAATACACAATGGATTTAAAAATTAGTCAAGTCAACAAGCATTTATTGAGTACCAAGTGTGTACCAGGCACAGCATTAAGCACTGAGGACACAGAAAAGGAAAGACAGACCCTGTGCCCAATCTCACTGGCTGCTTCCCTACTACCTACAAATATACCTATGCCCTCAACATTAAAAAAAAAATACACTTAATTTTATTCATTCATTCTCTCTAGCTATCCTATCTTTTCTCCTTTTTGGGGTTAAGTCAATTCCTTCACTTCCTTTCCTGTCACTCTCTTTAACTCTCACAAACTGGCTTCCTAAGCTCACCAGTCAACTGAAATTGTTCTTCCAAAGTTATCAATGATTTTTATTGGCCAAATATAATGGCCTTTTCTTAATGCTCATCCTTCTTGAACTCCCTATACTCTTTGACATTGTCAATTACCTTCATCTCTAATATTTTCTCCCTAAGTTTTTGCTGAGATTGTTTTCTCCTGTTTCTCCTCCTACCTGGATGACTGCTTTGTCTGACTGTTTCCTTTGTAGGATCTTTACCCACATCATGCCTGCTAACCATAGGAGAATCCCCATAATCTGTTCTGGGCCCTTTCTCTTCTCCCTCTTCCCTATTTTCACTTGATGATCTCATCAGCTCCCTTAAATTCAAATAACTTCTCTATGTCAATCATTCTCTAATCTGGATAAATCCAGCCCTAACTTTTATTTTTATTTTTTTAAAGCTTTTTATTTGCAAAACATATGTATGGGTAATTTTTCAACATTGACCCTTGCAAAGCTTTCTGTTACAAATTTTTCCCTCCTATCCTCCACCCCCTACCCTAGATGGCAGGAAGTCTAATGCATGTTAATTATGTTAAAATATTTGACAGATCTAATATGTATATACATATTTATAGTTATCTTGCTGTACAGGAAAAAAAAAAAAAAACCAAAACCTGAGAAGTACAACATAATGCAAGCAAACATCAATAGATAGTGTGAAAATGCTATGTTGTGGTCCAGACTCAGATCTCACAGCCCTCTCCCTGGGTGTATATGGCTTTGTTCATCACTGAACAGGTGGAACTTAAGATGTTTAAGACATCTTAAACTCAACCTGTCTCAACATGAACTCATTATTCTTCCCCCCAAATCTTTCCCTCTTCCAAACTCTATTGGTGTTGAGAGTACTACCAGTTTCCCAGTCCACCAGACTTGCAATCTGTACACCATCCTTGATTCCTCTGTCACATCTCTTATTCAATCTGTTGCCAAATCCTTTCAACATGGCCCCTATATGCCCCTTCATTCCTCTTACACTAGTTCAGTTCTTTGTCACCCCAGCCAGGACTATTATAATAGCCTACTAATTATCTCTCTGCCTCAAGTCTCTACCTATTCCAATCCATCCTCCCCACTTGACTTAAATTGATCTACCCAAAGCATAGGTTTGACTATGTTACACACTAGCATCCTTCTTCAACAAACTTCAGTTGGTCTCTATCATCTCCAGGAACAAACAAACAAAATCTATAATTATAATGCATATATTTGTAAATTATTATATTCATAATATGCATCATAAATACATAAATATAAATTACTATATTATATATTATAAAATAATCTATTTAAATCTTCTAATATCTTACATCCCAACATCTATTCTATGATCCACTGGGGCTAGTCTCTTTATTGTTTCTTACAACATACCCCAGCTCTTAACCCTGAACATTTTGACTTGTCATCTCCCATGCCTAGATGCTACCCATCTTTGCTTTTGGGCTTCCTTCAAATCCCACATTTTTCCACAAGAAGCCTTTTTTGACTCCATTCCCCAATGTTTGTTAGTGTCTGCCTTCTCATGATTACATGCAAAACTCAACAAAAGCAAATAATGAATCCTCTGAAGTAGTTGCATGTCTTCATACCCATATCTTTTGAAGTTAGAATTATGTAAAATGATGTAAAATACATTGTTTCCAGACCAATGGAAACATGCAGTGTTAATTCCAATAATGGGATCACTTCAAAGAGAATTCATTATTTGTACTAATCAAGGCCTCTGAGTTATCCTGTGCACATCTCGCTCGTACATGTTTGTTTTCTTAGCTACTTACCACTTGCATAACGTTGAGCAAATCATTTTACCCCTCTGGGCTCCATTTCCTCATCTAAAAAATGAGGGTGTTGGACTAGGTGGCCTCTAAGGTGCCTTCCTGCTCTAAACTCCTGATTCTGTGATCCTTAAAGCACTAAATAAGTATGAGCTATCATTATTGGAATTCAAAGCCTCCATAACACATAATTCACAGCCACCCCTTAACACAATCAGATATAAAACTCATTCCACAACAGCAATGTGGATTATGTTGTCTTAAAATGGGACTATTTCTCCAGCAAGTTTTGAATTTATTTTTCTAAGGCACAAGTAACAGAAGCATACTTCATTCAAAGTGATCCTGCCACATCGTTTGTACTGCATGACACAATGGGATGTTTTGTGTTTTCCAGTGAACCTCAGAACCTCTTACTTGAAAGTGTACAGTCGACAGGATGACAAGCGAACCACCAAGTAGATGACATTTGAGAAGGTGCTACTGTGGCTCTGAAGGCCAAGACAAGTATTTCCATTATCACAGTTTCCAAAAGAGTGTAAACCTGAAAACGGAGAGCAGCGGTGTGAAGTCGAAGGAATGACACCAGGCAGGGGAAGCTCTGACACCCTGTTCCTGTGATGGCTTTGTCTCCCAGCTGTCTGTCCTCAGACACAAACACACTGAGACAAATGAGCCTTCCAACCACAGGCTGGATCCCATCTGCTGGGGAAGGCATAGGAAAAATGTAAATTCCACCATCAGCATCTTTTCAATACCAGGCAATATTTTCTTTACTAAAATTCACTCTGCAAAGGAATGTTTCAATGTTCTAGCAAAAGAAAAAAGTAATTCAAGAAAGTATCTCTAATTCTGTCCCCCAAATGTTTAACTTCATTAATCATAATGTGCTGCCTCAGTTACTTATGTTGTTTCATGCTTAGCAGCAGGTGTCTCATTCTTCTCAACCAAATATTTAATTTTCAAAAGTAGCTTATGTTATCCAAAAAGGATCTTACCAACAGCTCCACTTTAGAATGAAACTGGCTATATATAAAAAAGTCTACATAAACACTTAAAACAAAAAGCCTTCCCTAAATATTAGATACAAACAGATTTTACCTAATTTATATTCCAGCCAGCTCTCGGTATCATCTTTTATGCCAGATCACCATTGCCATCAAGGGGAAAAAACTACAGTGTGGAGGGCTCTATCTCAAATGAAACTGGACAGCTATTCACTGTGAATATTCCTGCGTGTCTTCAACAGAACTGAACAGGCATACCCTTTGGAACATTTGTGCATTTTCTGAGACACTAAGAAAAAAACAAGTTATTCCTTCTCCTTCTAACTCTTGCAAATGAAAAAAATGTACATTAAACTCCAAAATAACAGCCCAAGTCCTATAAAGTAGAAAAGACACAGTAGAAAAGTAAACTACTTTGCAAGGAATTGGAAACTGAGTGATTGACCATTAGTCAGAGAATGGCTGAGTAAGTTATGGTATGTGATTGTTATGGAATATTATTGTAATGTAAGAAAAGATCAGCAGGGCAATTTCAGAGAGGCCTGGAGAGACTTATATGAACTGGTGCTGAATGAAATGAGCAGAACCAGGAAAATATTGTACACAACAGCAGCAATATTATGTGATGATCAGTTCTGATGGATGTGGCTCTTTTCAACAACAAGGTGATTCAGGACAATTCCAATAGACTTATGATGGAGAGAGCCATGTGTACCAGAGAGAGAACTGTGGGGACTGAATGAGGATTACGACATGGTATTTTCACTTTTTTGTGGCTGTTTGCTTACTTTTTGTTTTCTTTCTCATTTTTTTTTCTTTTTGATCTGATTTTTCTAGTGCAGCATGATAATTACAGAAATACATATAGAAGAATCACATGTTTATCATATATTGGATTACTTGCTGTCTGGGAAAGGGGATGAAGGAAAAGGAGGGAGAAAAAAATTTGGAATATAAGATTTTGCAAGGGAGAATGACTTCCTAAGCAACTTCAAATAACTCAACATTATCAACATTATCATTACTTGTCTTCCTTAACTCCAGTCTCCCACTTTTATAATCCTCCCTGTATACCAGCACTAAATAGTTCAAGCCAAGCATACTCACAATTTCCTAAAAACTTTTGTATACTCCTTCCTTCCATGTGTCTTCCTGTTCAAAAAGTGTCCTCCCCCTCTTCAACAGTCATGTAAATTTGATTACACAAGGCCTATTTCTATCATCCAAAGATTACCTCAAAATCATAATTCCTCTTTGAAACCTTGCACACCAACCAGAAGAGATTTCTTCTTTCTCAAAGCAGCCAGAACATTTATTTGGGAATTACTCCAAAATGATTTCAATGTATGCTGCACATGACACAATTAATGCCCTTCCCATTCTAAATGCTCTCCCCTGTGTTCTCATGACTCTATTCTCTTTTCATTCCCTCCAACCCTCTTGGATTGGCTCCTTCTCAGACATCTATTCTGGTCCATGATCCAGATGATTACCATATCAGTGAATTTTCCTCAAGGCTCTCTTTCCTTCTGTATCCCAAGGAAATCATAAAGGAGGGAAAAGGACCCACATGTGCAAAAATTTTTGTAGCATCTCTTTTTACGGCAGCAAAGAATTGGAAAATGAATAGATGCCCATTAACTGGGGAATGGCTGAACAAGATGGGGTACATGAAGATAATGGAATATTATTGTTCTATAAAAAAATGATGAACAAGCTGATTTGAGAAATTTGGAAAGACTGACATGAACTGATGCTGAGTGAAACTAGCAGAACCACAGATACATTGCACACAATAACAGCAAGAATGTACAATGATCAACTATGAAAGGCTTGGTTCTTCTCAATGGTTCAGTGATCCAAAGCAATTCCAAAAAACTTTAGACAGAAAATGCCATCAGCATCCAAAAAAAAAAAAAATTAAGGAGACAATGTAAATCAACACATGCTATGCTCACTTCTTTTTTCTGTGTTTTTCTCTCTTCCATGGTTCCCTTTTGCTCTAATTTTTCTCTCCCAATATGATTCATAAAGTAATGTATATTAAAAATAAACTTAGTACAATAAAAAAGGGCTCTATCTCCTACTCTCCCAGCATCTGTCTTGATAACCTCACCAGCTCCCAGAGGTTTAACTCTCATAGTCACACATGAATAATTCAAATCCAATCTCCCTCCTAAACTTCTAGTTCACACTGCCTATAGGTCACTTCAAGGAGAATATCTCAGAGAGGTCCTGAACTGATCCCATTTAGCTTTCTCTCTAAGCCCTTCCCTCTTCTAAACCTTTCTATTGTTGTAAGCACCACCATTTTTCTAGTCTCCCAAATCCATGACCTCAGTATAATCTTGGACTCCTCACTCTTTGTCAGCTCACCTATGTTTATTTAATGAGTTACAAAATCTTGCTTTTTCTAGCGACATATGTCTCACATGTGACCCCCTTCTCTGAACTCACATAGTAATCTCTTTAGTCCAAGTCCTCATCACTTCTCACCTTGATTATTTTAATGGCCTCCTAATGGGCTTCCCTACATTAAGTCTTTCCTCATTCTAATCCATCCTACACGCTGCTGCCAAAATAATTTTTCTTAAATGTAAATCTGACAATGAATGACTCTTACTAAGCCAACTCCAGTTATCTATCTATTGTCTCTAGGGGAAAAAAAGTCTGTTTAGTTTTAAAATGATGATACAATCTGGTCCTAATCGTCACTGGCCATTACTCTTCCTCCTACACTCTATGATCCAAACAATCAGGTCTTTTCTCTTTTCCTCATACATGATGCTGCATCTTCACTATCTGTGCTTTGGCCTACACTACTCCCCATGTCTGAAATGTACTCCTCTCTACATCACAGAGTTCCTCTCTTTTTTAAAGATGTAGCTCCAGTAATGTACTCTATATGAAGCCTTTCTTGACTATTTCCATCTGCTAGTACTTTCCCTCCTAAGCTACCTTGTATCTAACTACACTGCACAGACAGGGCATTCCAAAAGTCTTAATATAGTTGTAAGCTTTAATAATCACACTGAACATGGGGGCTAAACTAGTAAGCAAAAAGTAGATACAGATGAAACTTGGGTTAAAGGAATTGTACCTAAATTGCTGATGAATGGGCAAAAGAAGAAAAGAAAGGAAAGAGAAAATTTTTAAAAAGAGGGAAGAAATTTTAAAAAAGAAGAAATCATTTTATAATATCAGAAAAATTATCCTGCTTTTCAAAAAAGGATGGAACTTGATTCTGTTTAGCATGCTCACTTTGCACATCTACCTTACTATCTTTTTTTCATTGATCAAATAGCTCATGATTATTATTATTACTTATATATATTATTATTATTACATAGTAATATTACTATGAACAAATTATAATATTCCCAATAAATTCAAAAACTGCAAGATTTTCTAAACCAGTACTAACTCCTGGAAAGACCTGTAAGAAAATGGAAAATACCACATAATTAAGAGAGACAATGTAATATGTATAATTCTGCAATGGAAAATTTCAGCCTTTCATTTAAGTTTCATATTTATACCTTGTCCTATGTAATTTGAAATATAAATTCACAAGGAATGAAATATATGGAGAACTAGAAAAATTTAAAGTACAATTCAAAAAACTTTATGACAAAATTGACTATAAGCATAATATGTCATCAAAAACCATTTGTAAGACTGGTATGTACTTATAGAGATTCATTGCTTAAATATATAGCCCATCACTCAAAAAGGGAGCAATTATATACTAATTAATTAATTAAAATCTTCCACATATAATTTCTACTTCTATAATCCTATTAAAGGAACTTATACATAAGCTTATACTGCCCATAAAACAATAAGATGAGCAAGCATAGTAATTACAAAATTATCTAGAAATGTAAATGATTTCTGTGAATTAAAAGATATGCTTGGGAAATAGTTGAGACATATACCATTTGAAAATCAGTAGTCTATTCATATGCAGTAGGAAAACTAGCCCATGAGAACTTTGGTAGTTGGTAAATGTCTACGACAGTAACAGATACCTGATAATTACATTCTCTTCTAAGCCTTCTTGTGATTAAAGATAGTTATTTGGGAGATGATATTTTTCTAAAATCTTACTCTTTATCAATATCTTTTAGAAGGGAAGCTCACCTGCAGAACATCTTGTATCTTGACCCAAACATCTGCCATATCATACAATTTAATGTCCTCATGCTGAGTTGATGGAGGCACAACAGTCTGCTGGAGGTATCCCAGGACCACGGAGTGTGCAGCAGCCACAGCATTAAATTTGTCAAAGAGAAGCTCCAAAAGTTCCAGAAGCAATCTATAATGCAAAAGAGAAATGGTTTTCGTTCTTCTTCAAGGGAAAAAACCAAACATTGACAATTGAGAAGAAAGGGATCACAATACTAAAACTGAAAGGTTCTTTATAGATTCTATGGTCCAGTTCCTTCATTTTACACATAATAAAACTGGATATTCGAAAAGTTAAGTTATTTAACAGTCAAATTCCACAGGCAGTCAGTGGTGAAGCTTGTAATAAAACCCCTATCAAGCTCACATAGAAATAAATGTTAGATGTTAAAACTAGAGACACTGTGAAGTGCATTAGATCAGGTTTTATATACAGTTGAAGTCATTCCCTGCCTATAAACTAGGAACTTTGTAATGAGTACTGACTTTTTCCAATACTGATGCAGTTTTATCACCCACCATTTAAGCAGTAAGGTGCAACAACAAAAAAAGCAAACCCCTAACCTTTAAAAAACAAAACAAAACAAACTAACATTGACTCAAGCAAACTGTCTAGGTCACATATATTTCATTCACTGGAATTCATTAGGGCACAACCAATTATTAGTTTATCAAATTTACCAAAAAAAAAAAAAAAAAAAGCTCAAGACACAAAAAGAAAGGGTTTTACTCAAGGTCATGAAGATAAACAGATGAAAAATAACAAGTGTAATCTAACACCCATTAAACTGCCAAAAGTGAAAAAAGATTAAAATGACAGAATATTGGAGGATGTGAAGAGAGCTCCCCACAAGGTACAACCAGGTGCATATGAATCAATCCAATTGTTCTGAAAAACAATTTGCAATGATATTAGAAAAATCAAGAAACCATACAGAACCTTTGACCCTATGCCATGGTTGGGTAAAGACAGAAAAGTCCCATATGTGCCTAAGTATTCATTATTATCACTTCTGGTGGTAGGAAAAAAAATCATGAAATGGCTGAACAGAATGTTATGTTATACAAATATAATACAGAATAATGTTACCCTGTAAGAAATGAAGAATGTGGAGAAACTTAAAAAAATTTATATGAACAGATACAAAAAAAAGAAGTAAAGCAGAATTAAGAGATTAATTTACACAAAGACCATAACATAAGGAAAAATAATGCTAAAAAATATCAAAACAGTAATTAATGTAATGATAAAAGGATTATCAGTTTACAGTTACACAGAACCTTAAAGATCCTCTCCAAACTCCTCATTTTGCAGGCAAGAAAAGTGAAAATTCAGAGAAAGTGACTTGTCCAGTATTACTCAAGTAGTATGTTAAGAAAGGTGGTATTTTACCTCAGTTCCTATGACTCCAAATGCAATGCTATTTCCTTTCTATCCGATGGTAGTCTACTGGAGCAGAATGATTCTTATGAGGTCACTAATGGCCAGTGGGTTGATTTGTTTTGCTTAAATTAAAAAGGAGGAATCTCTGACAAGGGATGGGAGTCAATGATTAGCAAAAAAAAAATAAAAAGCTAATTTTTTAAAATTTTTATCTTCTTTAAAAAAAAAAAGACTACAAACAAAATGTCCCTAGTTAAGAATTCTAGCTACCTCTGTTTATCTTAAAATTCAATTCAAGACATGGGTATATTTAAAAGTGTCCTTCAGTCTCCAGTTTGCTGAATAATAACTGATACATTTCAGGGACTACATTGCTCTGTTGAAAGCATTACGCCCAGTACTAAATGTGTAGCAAATCCTTAATAGTAGGCACAAAGTTGGTGCTTAATAACTGTTTACTGATTGTTCACCTCTCATTCTCAAAGCCCACAATTTTCTATGTGTATTACATCCTTTGCTTGCTAGGATTACCTGGGCATTTCTTTTAGTGACCTTGATTTCTAGGTTCCTAGAAGGTTATCCTAATAATGACATCTTGAAATAAAGTAAGCTGTCCACACCACAGAGCTCTACTTGCTGCCCCCCCAAAGCTCTGTTTATATCATCTATCCCCTGCAACAGAACAATTTCTTTTAGAATATAATAACTGCCCATCTCTAAGAGAATTTAACCCAGGAATTTCATACATCCAAAACAAAACCTGCCTGTCAAACATTAAACTATCTGTCCCATTGCCTTCATTGATCAACCTCTTCTCTGCTGAACTATAATACTCTGTACCCAGTTATTACACAATAGTTATATGTTATGGTGATTCAAGTCTAAAATATAATGCTCCTTAAAATCAGAAGCCATGACTTACATAGATCTCTCTCAGAGCCTAGCACAGTGCCTTGCACATTGCTCAATAAGTATTTGTTGAATGAATAAACAAATGAATTCAAAAAATAGTGACAGAGAATTATAGGAAATATTCATTTGTAAAATCTAGATGCATAATTCCTGAAAAGATTTATAAGCCAACCTGAAAAGTAGAAAAGAGAGGCAAGAGAGCACATCAGAAGTGTCAATTAACAAGATTTTATTATCATCCATATGAGGCCATAACCACAACCTCATCAAAATGTACAGCATATAATCTGTTCCTATGGCTTCTTTACTGCCCAATTATTGTAATTAATGTGCCAATGCAACAGTCCATAACTATCTTGTGATAAAACACCAACTTACATTTGACATTGTAATTTAGAAGAGAAAGAATCAATGGAAATTTATATACTGATCTACATTGCGTATGTACATATATAAAGTAGTATAGGTGAGCAGTCATTCTAACCTTTCAAATAGCAGGTTTTTCTTTATCCTTTCCAGTCTGCAATTGTTATTTACACACACAATTAACTATGCCAATTTTTGCTTCCCATATATGTTGTTTGAAATGTTCTCATGCATCCAATAGGAAAACAGATGAGAGTAATGTTCCTCAGGGGTAAGTTCTGAATTAGGAACTAATTTATACAACTGTTCAAATCAATTTCAAATACTATTTGGACCCAGAAAACATTATACTAACCCATAAGGCTATATTTGCACACAAGACCGAAAAGAGTAGATTTAATTTAAAACAAAACATGTCTAACAAAAACACTTATTTAGCATCATGTAAAGAAAAACCTGGAATGACTAAATATAACTTATTCCAATTAATCCTGTCATGGAGCAGAAACACCCAGTAACTGATAGCTGGCTGTGCCCCACTGGCATTCTCATGATGCCAAGAGAATTTGTGAAAGACTCCCCCATCCCGTACCCAGCCAGGTGGGTAGATCCCCTCATAGCAATTTTCTGGGAGGACATAGACAAGAGTTTGAGGGGATGGTCAGGAACGGATGGAATGTGGTCTCAGTATCACAGAAGAGAATAACTGCATTAATGAGGTCACAGATTCAGGGGAGCCCTGTGATATGCTAGCAACATCTAGGCCCCCCTCCCTCCAGCTGCTACATCACGAAGAAGCAGCAGGTGGGCCACTGCAACATGAAAAACAAGGCAGCCTGATAGTGAAGACTGGAGACTCAGAAGATCCAGGTCCAAGTCCTAGTTTCATCTCAGAGCAGTTGCTTAACTACAATTGGCAAATCATTTCATTTGGGGAGGGCAAGGACACTAGGAAGAAACAACAACAAGAGGGAGAGCACCAGGGAGTAAGTGTCTGACCAGGGGTTGGCCATTTCTGCTCATTTCAGCCAAAGATATCTCATACCACAACACCCGCCAAGTCCTGCCCAGCAAAAGAAAATCCTCAGAGCTCTTACAGAACAAGGAGATGACACCTATTTTTAAGCATTGATAGGATCATCTAAGTAAAAAGTGACAGCTTAATAGTATATTACCTCCTCAATTGTGAGACACGAGACACAGAGACACAGACAGAGGTAAATCGAGATGGACAGGGATTAGGGAGAAGGAGAGGGAAATATAAGATGAAGGCAGTGTATCATTTTCAAAGAAAAAAGACCAGGTATGACATTATTTAAAAAAAAAAAAAAGCCAGCAAGAACACAGTAGCAATGTCTGAATATTTCTAAAATACCTGTATGACAATGGTTTTATGCATGACGGGTAACCTTGATGAAGATTTAAGAAGAGAGAAGACAAGATTTTAACAGTTTTTTGTAATTGACCCCATCTTTAAAGTCACACAACCGAATCAGAAGTGTCAAGAAAAGACTATCTTGCTGTTGATTATTTATTGATTTCTAAAAATGCATTTGATTCGGAGTGCACTGCTATCTCAGAGATGCTTCTCAATTAATATCTCTTTCATGTGTACATAAGAATCAAACAAAACATGAGAGATGTGACAGCAGAAGTAACTTTGTTCAATGATCCCATAAGTATTGATATCAAGTAATGTTTGTAATAGGAAGAGAGATCTATATTTATATCTATATATATTTATATCTATCTATCTATTTCTCTATTCACCAAAGGATTTTTCTAGTATTACACATGTCCCTCATAGGATCCAAACATAAGAAGGAATATTGGTGGTAAGCTTAGGGCTCTCTTAATGTTGCTATCCCATGATTATATAGCATTTATTTTTATTCTAACACTGCCACTGCAATTTTTATTGTGTCATGCTTATCGTTGGTTCATTACTAATAACTAACTGTGTTTATCTTTGGTTCACTACTGATAACTTTTTGGTTTTTATAAAACTAATAATTTTATCCCTGTGCAAAAATCAGCAACAGGTTTATGGGATCAGAGTTAGAGCTAAGAAGGAGCCTTGGAGGTCATCTGGATTAGATTAGAAAATTTTAATTGAGTGACCTTCAAGGGAGGAAATGTTGAGTGAAGGTGGCAAAGGGAGAGTCTAGAAGTGACTGTGGGGGAGCAAGAAGTATTCCAACTTACCATCCAGTGCATCAGAAGGAGAGAATGACTGCAGAAGCAACGTTGTCACAGGAAAGACAAATCTCAGTGAAGGCTAGTAGATGGAAGGAGTTTGAAAGTAAGGGGTTCAAGATAAATGGAAATTTTTTTCACTATGGCATGGGAATTGCATAGAGCACAGTGGAAGTAATGTTTAATGGTGGAGATAAAAATATCAGTAATAAAGAGAAAGAAGAAAAAGGATTATAACAGCAAGTAAAAAAGAAAAAGATGAGATTAAGGAGAGGAAATTGAAATAAAAATGGGAAGAAGAAAGAAGAAAAAGATCAGGAAAAGAGAAATAGGAATGACAAGAGCAGACTAATAATAATAATTCCTTATTTTTATGATGTTTTACAATTTTCCAAGTAATTTCACTTTCATTGTCACATCTGATCTTCATAGCAACCCTATGAATTAGTTTGAGCAAGTTTTATCACCTACATATATCTATATGCATCTCTCCATCTATCTTATCTATCTAAATGGTCATGAAAGCTCATGACATCATTAAATTAATTTCTCCAGGTCACAGACCCATTAAGAGCAGTATGAGGGTAGTGGACTCCGTTTCACTTCTTACACTTACTAGCTACATCATAACTTCTGAGCTTCCATTTCTTTATTCACAAAATGAAAATATCATCTCTGCAATAACAATCTTCACACAGTTCTTTTGAGGATCAAAAGAATTAATCTAACATTTTTTTGGTAACTTGTAAAGTATCATATAAATGCAAGCTATGATGATGATATAGCTGTACTGGGTATTAATCTAGATCTTATGGTTTTTCCCATTACACAGTGCTGCCTCTTGGGAGAAGAATTAGGCAAGGAAGATTCAGAAGCCAAAAATCTTGGTATATGGCTTTTCATTACATTACAATATAGATTTGCTCCTTCCTTCTTTCCTCCCTCCCTTCTTTCCTTCCTTCCTCTTCCCTCCTCCCTCCTCCTCCTGCTCCTTTTTCCTTCTCTTCTCTCTCTCTCTCCCTCCCTCCTTCTCTCTCTCTCTTTTTCTCTCCATCTTCCTTTCCCTTTCCTTTCAAACATTGCTATTGTGTTTCTGCTGGCATTTTTTTTTAAAATAACGTCATCCCTGGTCTTTTCCATTTCTTTAAAAATAATGCACTTCCCACTGACCTCATCTTATATCTGCAGCTCTTTCACATATTTTAAGAATTTACAACCAAGTAACGATGGTCACCTCCAGCAAACATTTCTTTAGAAACTCAAATCAGGTGCAGCTAATATTTCCCACTCTACCTTTTCAAGATGCTAGCTTGGTAAAAATATCTTCTCTAGTGGTTTTTTAAATATATTTTACCTATTCATTAGTTACATACTTATTCAAGATAGTTGAGGTATTAAAGAATTGACTAACAAGTATTTGTTAAGTGATTATTATGTACCCTGAAGGCAGGAGTAGCAATCTTGATCTCAGACAAAGCAAAAGCAAAAATTAACTTAATTTAAATAAATAATCAAGGAAATCACATTTTGCTGGAAGGTACCATATTCAATGAATTAATGTCAATATTGAACATCTATGCCCCAGATGCCATAGATACAAATTCTTGAAGGAAAAGTTAAATGAGCTATGGTAGGAAACAGAGAGTAGAACTATATTAGGAGACTTCAACTTACTGTCTCTCTGATTAGTTAAATAAATTTAACCATAAAATAAACAAGAAAAATTAAGAAAATGATTAGAAAAGTAAGAGATAATAGACATCTGAAATAATTTGAATTGTGGTGAACAATAAAGTTTAGAAGGATAACATTAGAAGTAAATAAAACTAAAGAAGTTGCAGGAAATTACTGTACCTTGAATTAGAATTGTTCAGATGGGAATAGGAAGAAAAGGACTTTGTAAAGAAAAAGTCAAAAGTCTAAATCTTTAGACAGCTGAGTGTCTCAGTGGACAGAGGACTGGATTTGGAGAAAGGAAAATGTTAATTCAAAGACCACTTCAAACACTAGCTATGTGTCTCTGGCAAAAGCCTCTCTCAGCCTCAATTTCCTCATTTGTAAAAAAAAAAAAAAAAGAAAGGATTATAAGGATCAAACAATGAATGTAAAGAGCTATTTTGGGATATCAGGAATGGTGGGTTTAGAAATGTTCAATGTTAGGGACACAAGAGACAGAGATAAAATAGCAAATGGATAGAGATGTACAATTGGATTTCAGGAGGGAAGACACTAGAGATTTAAATTTGAGACTTATTAGTTTCTAAATATCTAGTGAAGCAATGAGAAATAGATCTCGCCTCCCTGTCTCTGTATATCTCTATTTGTCCCTTTATGTACCTCTTTCTGGCTCTCTCTAAATACACACACACATCTGACTAAATTTAGGGAGAGATGGAAGGGGCAATAGCAAAAAAAAAAAAAAAAAAAAAAGAATAACAACAAAAACACACACCAAAAAATGGGAGGGGGAGAGGAATGAAGCTATAAAACAAGGATTATGTCCTGTCAGTGAATTTAAGGGGGAAAAAAGGAGTTGTCAAAAACATAAAAAATTGTATAGTCAAGGAAAACAGGGACTTAGAAAAAGCCACTGGATTTGGCAAGTAGGAAATCTCTGGTGACTTTAGTGAGTGCAATGTTATTAAAGTGGCAGATATCAAAAAAACTATAAAGGGCTATGGAGATATTTAGTTGTCAAGAAATAGAATCTGAGCATGTTTACCAATTCCAGGAAAAAATTTAACACTACATTCTCTTCTTAAGTAAATAATAATGAAGTATCATATGCTACAAAATAATATTTCATATAGGACTACTGCTAAGGAACTCACTTCCTTTACCTAAATATTAATATACGAAATATATGGAGTTTCCTTCCACTAAAACAAACAAACAAACAAACAAAAACTAGGCAGAATGGTAGAAAGGATATATTTTTAAAGAATATGTGCCATTCAGCCCTTTTTGTAGTGGCTAGAAACTGGAAACTGAATGGATACCCATCAATTGGAGAGTGGCTGAATAAATTATGGTATATGAATGTCATGGAATATTATTGTTCTGTAAGAAACGACCAGCAGGACGATTTCAGAGAGGCCTGGAGAGACTTGCATGAACTGATGCTGAGTGAAACGAGCAGAACCAGGAGATCATTATACACGGCAACAACAATACTATATGATGATCAACTCTGATGGACATGGCTCTCTGCAACAAAGAAATGTCTCAAACCAGTTCCAATTGTTCAGTGAAGAAAGCCATATACACCCAGAGAGAGGGATATGAAGTGTGGACCACAACATAATATTTTCATGCTCTTTACTGATGCTTGCAGTGTGTCTTCTTTCTCTGATTTTTTTTTTCTTGTAGATAGGATTTTTCTTGCACAACAACTTGTCAAGTATTTTATCATTATTAACATGTAATGGATTTCCTGCCATCTAGGGGAGGGGAGGGGATTGGGGGTAAAAGTTGTAATGGAAAGCTTTGTAAAGATCAATGCTGAGGAACTACCCATACATATGTTATGCAAATAAAAAGCTTTAATAAAAAATAAAAAAAAGAATATGTGCCACTGATTAAAAAAAGCAAGAGTATATATGATCCAAAGACATTTTAACACACTATGAAAAATGCTTAATATGTAAGGTAAGGAGAAAAAGTCCCCTAAATCTAAATTTAGCACACAAGGAACCTTAAATTAGTCCTTTGACCAGAAAATGCAGTGTTGCAGCCAAAAATATGTTGGAGTTGGTCACAAAGCAAAGATATGTATGAGGTATATATCAGTTCAGGTCTGCTATGTACCTCTACTGAGAACTTAATTTCAGGGTCCTCTACTTTCCTACTGACAGGGAAAGATAATAACCAAGGAGTTTCCTCAACTGCTAAATCCATAAATGTGCAGTAATACCAAACCCTGAGTTCAGATCTCACATGATAATTACAAAATAAACTGATTGATAATTATTCCATGAAACAATGGATTCAGCTATTCCTAATACACACACACACACACACACACCATACTATATATACTATCAATGACGCTGACTACTCAGTAGTTAATTTTTCACTTCAAAAGGAGTATATGTCACTAATCATTAAAAGTTTATAATACCTATTTTCGAGTGTCCTGAGTTTTCTAACAGCAACAATTCAATAATGGGTATTAAGTAAAAAAGGAAGAGACAATATGGAAACGTAATCAGCAGCCACCATCTCCACTCAGAAACAGACAAGAGAAAATACCTTCTGAGAAACAGAATGGGATCTGAGTTCAAGTCAGAAGATTTTGGTCCTAATCTGAGTTATGCAATTAATTATTGTGTGATTTTGGGGATGTCACATAACTTGTCTGGGCAGGATTTTCCCTATTTGTAAAAGGTCAGAATTACACTGGCTTACCTCTAAATTTCCTTCCTGTTCTAAAATGTAAAGGAAGAGTCAATGAAAGAGAATTCAAATACAACAAGATAATACAGTTCAGACATAAGAAACACTTTTTATAGCTCTTTTTAAAATATCACTAGACTAATAGAAAAAACTATTCAATTTTCTTTCCTAAAGATGTTCAGGAATATAACAGACTGGTATTTGTCTGAAACAGTTTTGGAACTATCACCTGAACGAAGAGGATTGGTATGAACAGTCTCTTAAATCTCCCTCCAGCCCTCTAAAAGGGCATTCCTGAAGAGAGAAGCACAAAAGTCTCTTTTGAGCACACTCTTCTGTCTGCCTCCCTTTCTTGCTGCAATATATTTTATTATAACAGCACAATCCTATAGTAGTCAAGTTTATCTTAAAGTTTAGCTTACCCTTTGTCACTTTAGCTTTTGTTCTCAAATTAAATATCCCTTCTAGTCTCTATAGCAATAATTTTTAAATGGCTTTCATATATTTACATTGCATTCTCTCCCCAGTCCTACATCTCTCATAGCACTTTGGAAGCATGCCATACTATAAAGCATCCTGTTACAGGTAATGAAATTGAGTCACAAAGAAACCAATAGACTTTCCAAAGATCATGTGGCAAATCAGTGACTAAACTTGGGAAATAAACCCTAGTCCCTATACTTTCAATCACATTGCTCTAACTCAGATTCTACAGAAACTCCATGAGTTTAAAAAAAAAAAAAAAGAAAAACAATTCCAAAGACCCCAAGGTCAATGGCTTCTGAGTTAATGTAAGTTTTATTCAGTTTCACAGCCACAGATTGCAACATTAATCATAACCAATCATCCCACAAATGCCTATGTCTAATCACAATGCAAACTGTGAAAATGAGGATAGATGGATGGAAATAAGTACATATTCTAGGGACAATGAACAAAATAATCTTCACAACCAAAAGAAGCATCCTGGTTTAATGGAAAGAACTGTGGCAGGGGAACAGGAAACCTAAGTTCTAGTCTTCTTTCCATCCATCATCATTCATATGACTTCTAGAAAGTTATTTAATTTCTCTGAGCATACAAATGCCTGATATGTGAAATAGAAAAAAAATCAATGACTGGATTTTAAACTTCACATTTGTGTTCAAAGAATCCCATAAAATATGAGATATTATAAATAACTGAATTTCCTACTTCAGAGAATGTTAAAAGGACCATATGTATGTGGTACAATGGACCTAAAGAATAAGGACCCCCAGATTAAGATCCTGACCCTTAAGCCTCCTAGGTGTATGCTACAGGCCCCCTCCTCATTTGCTACTACACAGATTATCTATATTCTCATGCTCTGCTGCTTACTCTAGAACTCTTTTCTCTAACCAGGTCCCAGCAACCTCCTCATCCTGCAGCTTCAGGTGATTCCAGACCCTAACCAGTCAGGTTCACCCTCATTAGTCTCCAGACTCCACTCCTGACATTCAAGACTTCATTCCACTTCTTCTTTCTTATCCTTTTCAGGTTCTTTGTTGATATGTTGTTTTCTATTAGAATACACACTCAAGATCAAGAGTTGTTGTGTGGGGTTTTTTGCTTCTACATTTGTATTTTAGTGTTAAGCACAATGCCTGCCACATGGGAAGCATTAATATATGCTTGCTGACTTTGCTGTGTCAGTGTTGTTTAAAGAAAAGTTCTACGTAAACCTTACAGCTAATTGGAGTTATTAAAATAACTGAGAGGCCTCAGAGCATGGCAGATAGAGCAGATTATGAAGCCAGGAAGAACTGGATCAAGTAGCACCTTTGATACACATTAGCCATATAACCTCTCAAAGTTGTGGACAATTAGATATCGACTTTCACTGGTAGAGGAAGCTTCCTCATACCAGTGAATGCACAGATGTTCCTCTGCCTAATATTCTGTGAATCTTGGGAGTGGGGGAGAGGGGGTAAGGGAAAGAGGAGAAAAGGTAACATGAAAAGGGAATAAGATGGAGGGAAATTCACAAATAGAAATTATAATCTGGAATTTGAATGGAATGTTTATAACAGCTCTCTATGTGACGACAAAGAACTGGAAATTGCAGGGATGCCCATCAATAGGGGTATGGCTGAACAAGTTATGGTGTATGATTGTGATATAATACAAGAAATATATATATATGTGTGTGTGTATTTCTATGTGTTATAAGAAATCATAAGTTCAATGATCTTAGAAATGCATGGACAAACATACATGAGAAGATGAGCAAAGGAAACAGAAACAAGAGAATACTATACAGTAATAGCAATACTGTTTTAAGAATGTTTGAGCAACTAAGTCATTCTGACTATTATAAATACAACAATGAAAAATAAAGGACATATGAAGAAAGATGCTATCTGCAACCACAAAAAAAAACTAATAGAAGTATGTATGGAACAATTTTATGTGTGTGTATAGATATATAAAATATGCATGCACACACATAGATGTATATATACACACATGTATATACATATATATCTATTTATTGTCTAAGGTAGCTCTCTAGAGCAGGGAGGAGGAAGGGAAGAAAAAAACAAAAAAATAATTTTGTTGTATATTTGGAGGGAATAGCAAGCAAGTTGTAAATTATAGATTTGCAATTCCATGTAAAATCATCTCTTATTGTACTGTATTATAGAAATGCTTTTGTTCTGTGAATTGAAGATAAAATAAATTTTTTTAAAATAAACTTAATACTCAAAAAAAAATAATGTTAAGTTTTGTAAAAGGATAGTTATGAACTAACTACACTAAATGGCTTTATTTTCTCTGTACTTTTTCCCCTCCAGCCCCTTTTCTTACAATGAGTGTACTCCAAACTTTAGACAACACATGCATTTAACAACATCAAGGGAGGGATTTCTTTCTATACAAGTATTTCCCCCTCAGGACCAAGGACCTAAGCCAATCAGGCACGTGGAATGAAAAAGTGAGACTCAGCCACACAAGAGTTTGAGCCAGGAGCATTTTCCCTATCATGACACCTAGCAAATTCACAGGCAGAAAGTGACAAATCCTGAGGCAGTTCTCACTATCTGCCAAATGAAGAAATATTACTTGATGCAGTATGATGGTTGGCACTTAAATAAGGTTATCAAACAATTCACTAAATAGATTTTATCAATACTTTCTTTATTGGTCTGGTCTCTCACTTGGAATTCAAGTTAATAAAATGTGATTATGTAGGCAGAGGGGAAATGTGCTAAGAATACATCATAACTTATGAAATGTAATAATGAGTTAGACCAGTGATCCCTCCATATTGGTACAGGAAGTTCCACTATAGCGTGTGTTTCAAAAACGTGACTTTGTTCTGAACAAACTGATATATTAGGAAACATTCTGAGCAAAATTTGAGTTTCTGTATGAGAAAAAACGAGATGCAGACAATTGCACCATTTCACAGTAACTCATAAGCTGCAGCCATTCTACGGCTACTTCCATAAGCACTCCTCAAGCCTTTGTAGAGGTAAAGTGCCATATTTACTGTGTATTTTCTGGCACAGCAGGATTTGGGAACAGAGAAGAGTTGGTCCACATCACTCCTACTCCTTCTGCCACAGCCTCTGGCTTGCAGCTGTGGCCTGCCCTGCCTAACTAGCTTCTATGACCCAGGGTACAGGCACAATAGCAGCCCAGGGTCATAGATTCATACACTAATTATTGTAGCATTTATAAATTTCTTAACCATTTAACATTTATAAAACTGTGTGACTCTTTTTACTTGGTTCCTATCTTTAAAAAATGCATACATACATATATGTATATATGTGTGTGTGTGTGTGTGTGTGTGTGTGTATGTTACTGATGAAGTTTTTGAGCATTGCATCCCTAACCCTATCTTCTCCATAAGTTCTCTGATATGTACTGTTTGATTTTATATAATGTGGCACTTCTGGGGAACATAAATTTTATTATAGCAGAACAGCTTATAATCTGCTGCAGGGTCAAGTGGAAATGTGCTAGAGAATCCTATAGTTCTTTTCTATGTTGAATGAAAAGGAAAAAAAAAAACAAACATTTATTAAGTGCTTACAGTACAACAGGCCCTGTGCTAGATTCTAGTAATGATAACAAACAAGTCAAACAATCTTCAAGAAGCTCATACTCTAGTGAGGCAAGACAGACAGACAGACACACACACACGAGTAATATTTTGGGAGAGGAAATTTTGGTTTAGATAGCCATACGAATGTTGAATGCAGCTACAAGTAGTGATCTTTTTTCAAGACAAAGTTTGATTTGTCTTTCCAAAGTAGATGCTTAACAAATATTTATGAAATTGAAACTCACACTTGTGAAATTAGATATTTTCTAGCTAGTACTGTCTCAGAGAAACAAATTCTCTGTGTTTACTCCCTGAGTTATAAAGAAATATTTATTTTTATTGAAGAGGCAGCTTAACAAAGCAAAAAGAACACTCAAATGATTATCAGAAAACCTAATTTATGCCATGTGCTTTCTAAAAGTGAACACATTAAAACCTTCAGTTTCATTATATGAAATTAAGTAATAATAATAATACCCACATTATCCACACTTCACAGAATGCTTGTGAGGAAAAATACTCCACAAATGTCAATTGTGATTCACATCTCTGTCACTCATTGGCTATATGACTTTGGGTGAACTACAGAATCTCTATAGATCCCTGTTTTCACATTTATGAAACGACAGGTCAAATAACAATCTATCTCAGCTTTCTCATCTATGTTAATGCAGAGAATGGACTAGGTAACAAATACTCTTGCAAGCCTAAATTATAATACTGTAAGTTAGGTCCTTTAGTACACTAAAATTATATAACTCTGTTATTTGCCTTTTCAAAATATCTTAGTGTAAACATTCTAAAAGTAGACTGCAGTTTCAAAATATAGATTTTCATGTATGTATCTCCTTGTTCATACTATTCATCTCCTTCTGATTATTAGGTATATTTAAAGAATATTTTCACTGTCACATGCAATCAAAAGTAGAGATTTAATCAAATGGAATCATAATCACTGAAGTTAAATTTGCTTGCTTCCCTAGCTTGCTTTGATTCAAATTAACTAGTCATCTAAATTACTGTCAGGACCTTTCTGATTCCAAGCATGTCCAGGTGCTACATACACTGCTTGAGAATGGCTACAAAAAGCCACAAGGACAAATGCTTCTTGACTTTATCTCAATGCTCCTCTTCAATGATTCTTCTTTAAATGAAAATAAGCAATTCTACAAATATCTTAAAATTCATATCTTCAGATATGAAAAGGAAAATGCTTATTGCAGAAAAGAAAGATGGAAGAAATACTACTATATTTGAACAGAAACAAGTCTCATGCTTGTTGCAGTTCTAATAAGGAATTCTTGCCAAATTTGTCTTTAGATATATGCTTTAAGTTCACTCTAGTGCTGTCCCTGAGCTGGGGAGGGAGGAAAGGATATCAATACTACTGGCCTATTTCTTCAAGGAAACAAAGTCACGACAAGAAATATTTGCGCTAAGAATGTTTGTGGCAGCCTTTTTTGTAGTGGCTAGAAACTGGAAACTGAAGGGATGCCCATCAATTGGAGAGTGGTTGAATAAATTATGGGATATGAATGTTATGGAATATTATTGCTCTGTAAGAAACGACCAGCAGGACGATTTCAGAGAGGCCTGGAGGGACTTGCATGAACTAATGCTCAGTGAAGTGAGCAAAACCAAGAGATCATTATTCACGGCAACAACAATACTATATGAGGATCAGTTCTAATGGACATGACTCTCTTCAACAATGAAATGCTTCAAACCAGTTCCAATTGTTTGGTGAAGAGAGCCATATACACCCAGAGAGAGGGAAATCAAATATGGACCACAACGTAACATTTTCATGATCTCTATTGACATTTGTTTGCATTGTGTGCCTTTCTCTGATTCTTTTTTTTTCTTGTAGATAGGATTTTTCTTGCATAACTTCTCAAACATTTCAACATTATTAACATGTAGTGGACTTCCTGCAATCTAGGGGAGGGGAGGGGACTGGGGGTAAAATTTGTAATGGAAAGCTTGATAAAGATCAATGTTGGGGAACTACCCATACAGATGTTATACAAATAAAAAGCTTTAATAAAAAAAAAAAAGAAATATTTGCACTAGAGATGCAATGAATGACAAAACCACATTCCCTGCCCTTAAGGGGCTTACAATTTAATGGACCTTATGGGAAGTAATCACTAAGATACAAAAGACATCAAATTCTATCTAGGATGGGATACAAGATAGATCTACCTTATTTTGAATTGGATTCTGTAATAAATCTGATTATTTTTTGCACCTTTTTTTTGCAAATTTTAATGCACCTATGTCTAAGGGATTACATTCCATGAAACAATGTATTCCTTGGTACTAGTATACCTTAAAAAGTGGATTCTCAAGGTTTTAAACATTTTTTTTAACCTGTTGCTGGAAAGCATGCTAACTTTGCAAACCTAGGACAAAGAGTAAGGAAAGAAGTATAAAGTACGTTACTTCTCCAAATAGAACAGTGGAAACTGGGATGTAGTCTACATTATTTTTATTGACCATAGTAGAATGAGAAACCTTTTAACTTTTACTAAAATCCAAAACTTTACATGAATAAACTACATCCACAATAGTCCCTTGATCTACTAATTTAGCATCCTAATTTAAAAAAAAAAAAAGAGGAAGATGCTGATAAAAGTTTACTATTATCTGTACTTAATAAAATCAAGTTTTTTTGGTTTAGTAAGATTTGGGGGGTTTTGGGGGTGGGAGGGTTGTGATCATGGTTTCTCCTTGTCTTAATGTTTACTTATTATTTCTCTAATTTCATGATCTAGAATCAATGTCACATTCACTAGAGTAGCAAAATTCTATTTTTTTTCCCTTTAAGAAAAACAAAGTGTGAAGCATATGCCTTTTCCCAGACCTACCTCTCTAGTTGCCAAAAAACTTTCATAAATCACTGACAATGGCTCAGACTGTAATTCATGGGGGTATAGTGACCTCCAAAATTGCCAGGAATTCTCTAACCATTTATTTATCTTGAATATCAACACCCTATCAAACATTTCCAATCAGTTTTTTTCAGTCAGAAATATTTCCAAGGTAGATCACAGCTGAAACGTCACTCACTGAAGGTCTTTGCATTTAGCTCCAGTATAAAGGAATGAAATAATTAATTGAACCCTAGGAGAAACCAAGCTATACATATAATGACAAAATTGAGGCTATATATTCTATATTTTCATAATACAAGAATAAAATTCCCCCTGAATAAAGTTATCTTATAACTTAAATATCCTTGGTTTCATGCCTGGACCCCATCTGCTATTCCTACTAATTTCTACTCACCTCTTGTCCTTTTACATTAAGACACAATTATTTTCAAAAATTAGGATTATTCAACTATACATTTTCTTTTAAGCAATATATTTTCAATTTTCAACTAGCTAAGTTTTTGTACAAAATAATATACTTTAGTAAATTATTTCAATATTAAACTTTAATAATTCTATTATATAATTGTAAGTAGTCCCTCCATCAACCTTGGTCACAACTCTTTCATACTTTGTGTCTAATTCTTGTGTATGCCTTCCCATGAATCTTTTAGAGAGGAACAACTCATCACAATGAAGCCTTTCTTACTCCATCTTTAAGTATATTGAGGGTAGTAATGTAAACCCTCTAGCTATCCATTTTTTGTCTCTCATTCTTATTATATGGCAGATTTATCTTATTTTCCAGTGACCTCTATCCAAAATAATGTCTTTTCTGTCGCTTTTCATACAGAAATCATTGCTGGAAACATGGTGCAGTCTACTTAGGCGCACTATGCATCTTTCTATTCTATGTTATATGTTCTAGGATTGGGATCCATAAAGCATCACTGGAAAAATACTGTTACTAAAGAGACAGTCTTCTGTACCTGCAAACAAATTGGTACTGTACCATTTCTCAGATGCAATCTAATATAATCAGAATTTACTAAGAATAAACAATGAAAAATAAGAATAGAATTAAAGAAATAAAAATTCCAAAGTACAATATGGTACTGTTCTGCCACAAAATTTCAACTACTATAAATCACTACCTAATCTAATCCTGTTCTTTAACCTTTAAACAGAAAACTCATCTTGAAGCTTTACTTAAAATCAGAATCTTAGCAGGAAATGAGCCTCAAAGCTTTCAGTTTCTTTGATTTAAAAAACTTTCAACTTGCTTGTAACTCTTCAAAGAGGAGGTTTTAATTTGCCTCCTCAAAGTTCTTAATAAAGCTCCAGAGTATCCCACCTGATCTTTCTATATATAAATGAGAAATGGATTTCTAGTCATATCAAGCAAGGTTTTAAACCACCTTATCCTGAAATCACAATATCCCTGTTAGTTCTTATATCTTTAGTAATTCAGAGTTTAAAACATAATAATAAAAACATAAGAAGAACGAAGTCCCCCGAGTCTATGTAAAAATCTAATACAGATCTCTCTACAATTAGAAAAAGATTTCCTTGCTAGCCATGCTATTCATTTATTGAATTCCCCTTCAGTGAATATATAATCAACATTGAATAGATATCTTTACTCAGGTATACCAGATCTCTGGCTCTTTCTCAAAATGATAATACTTTTTACTTTCAGAAATTTTCAAAATACATTTCAAGAAAACAAGTGATTTCCTCATGCACACACTAATCATGTCTTTAATTTTCTAATCCTACTTTCTCCATTTTCTTTTCTCATTGTACTGCAGCCATAGGATAAATCCTTCTCTCCCCTACTTTTAAATCCTTTCTCAAGTCATTCTTAATTGAGTGATAATTTTAGAAACAAAGGCTCTTCCAAAACAGGAGATGCCAAAGTTGCTAGACTTATTTTGGAAACAAAATAGTGAGACAGCTCAGCTTAGAAAAACTAATGTTAGAACTTTAAAGTCAGAGGCAGGGCATTTTGGGGACAACAGGAGGGAAGTGGTTGTGGCAGCACTGAGATGGAAACATTATATATGAATGTTTATTTTCATGGAAACAATATACTAAAGTTTCTTCCAAAAAAGATACTGGTGGGAGCAGCTAGGTGGCGCAGTGGATACAGCACTAGCCCTGAAGTCAGCCCTTAGTTCAAATCTGGTCTCAGATACTTAACACTCCCTAGCTCTGCGACCCTGGGCAAGTCACTTAACCCCAATTGCCTCAGCAGAGAAAAAAAAAACAAAAAAACTGGTAGTTGATAGATGGCTGACAGAATCAGGATAGCATTGAAGCAATAGGAAAGAGGGAATACTTCTGCTGAAAATAGGGAACAGAAATTTTTAGAAGTAAACTACATTAATGAGTGGTTCTCCTAACTGGGTGAAAATTGGTTGAAAAAACTATCTTGCCTCCAATGGAATTCAAAGCAAAATGATTCATACCTTGCTCTCTTATGCGTTTCCAGCAAACTAGCACGCAACATTAACTCCCTTTACATAAAGACAGATGCAAACATGGATGTAATGCATCACAACCAGATTATATTTAATGAGATTATGTTCTACAATGATTCCCTTAGGGAAAAATTACTATATTTGGATCTATTTTGAGGCTATATCATAGGTGGAAGTTTGAGGGTTTTGTATTTCATGCGCTGTTCAGTTTCTCTAAAGGCTAAAATAAAGAATTATTCTTAAAGTTAGAGATTAGTAATAGGGTTCCTTTAGCTATATTACAATGTGCCAGGCTTAGGGGATTTATTTATAAAAGCAAGGGCTATTTATCCACACAAGAATCAAAGTTGATATATAAAAGAAATCATGAATGTAAGCTTCACACAACTGTAATTCTGACAATGTACACTAGCAAACCAACTTTAAATATCCATTATTAGCCAATTCTCAAATCAAACAAGCAGACACAGTCCATCAAACTAAATTGGGTAGTATCACAGTACTATAGGGGACTGGATGGAAATATCTGAAGAATTTAAATTACAATCTCTCAGAGAAAAATGTACAAGCTCTCCACTATTTTATGTGTTCATGGGCTTTCTGATAACAAAGATTGAAGTTGTACATTCTACAAAATGGGGTCCTATTACAGACCAAAAACCATGGTAAACAATTTGTTCACTAGTTAGTGTCCAATGTGCCCTACCAATAAGAGCCATCTTAAATACTGACAAAACTAATAAAAACTACTGCTGACTCATTCCTTGTACTGGAACATTTATTACTTCCTGGGGGCAATCTACTGAAAATCCACTTGTGAAAGATACCGTGTTTTTGAGGGCACTGTAATGAGTTTTGTGGAAAAGCTATCGATCTATGCACCTTTGTTTTATTCCAATATATATTTTAGTAATATATTTCCCTATGAAAGCTCAATGCAGTTACCCAAGGACTTGGAGGAAATAGTAAGCCAGCATATGGGAGTTTTTGTAAATAGGGAAACAAATACATCTTTGCCAAAACTCAATCAATAGATTGGGAGGCTAGGAGAAGTCAGGGCAGTGATGGAGAAGCAAAATAAAATTCAGAATCCTTCTCCAGTTTCTCCTGATTACAAAATGAATGACCAAAGTTGGGGGTGGCCTATACTGATTACTATCTACTGCCAGTGACTTATAATTCAGACTTTTGAAACTTTATTTTATTTTTTAGCCCTTTTCCAACCATTTTAATTACCTCTCTCTTCCTCCTTCCTCTCTCCCCCCCCCAAAAAAAAAAGAAAAAATGGTTTTCAGGAGAATTAATGTCTGAAATAGTTTAAATAATATTCAAAACAGTGAACCAAAAATATAAAAGAAGGAAAACCTTTGTTTCAAAATCTTGAGTACTTAATAACAATTTTTAGGGAACTCAGGCTTTTAGACTGCATATATGAATTTAAGAAAAAAGAAATATTTATTCATTTGAAGTCTCACGATTCAGAAGCTGAAACAATCCAACTCAATAGCATTTCTGAAGTCCTTACTAAGTGTCAAGAAGTGAATGAGAGTAGAGATGCAAAGACCACACAATACTCAAGGACAGCCCTCAACTAGCTTGCATTTTCTTAAAAAAGGTTACAATGAGATGTCAGTTCGATATCACAAGCAGGCCTATACTGAGAGGAAACTAACCTTTCCACGTACTTAAAGACTTCCCAGCAAACAAGACCTACTCTGCATTAAGGGATCTTATATGGAACTTGCATTTTTTAATCCTTTTCCCCTTCCTGTGCCCTCCCCCCCTTCATTTTTTCCTTTCTCCTTCCTCCCCCCCCCATCTATCACTTTTTCTTCTCCCCTGTTTGTTTTTTGAATGGCTGACTCCTAGATTATACATACACTCCTAGTCTCTCCCAGGGGACTCTGCATTAATCAGGGATAAAGGTACAACCTAATTAGGATCTGCATTTTCCCTTGATGTCTTTTTCTTTTTCCCTACACAACAGGATTGGCTTTCTAAATCCTGTTAGTTATATTATGTAGCTGAAGCTCTTGGGTCTCCTATCGAAAGATTCCTGAAATAGCTTGGATCTTGGACATATAATACTTCTTAATTTCAAAGAGGATTTAATTTTGGTTATTTAGGGGTAGAAATTATTTTGTTTTCCAAATGTACATCCTCCTCAATTTCACCTAGAAACAAGATGATTGATTGGCCTACATGCAGATCTAAAACTACTTGTTTTCATAATTATTACTTTGGATATACTGTGAGAAATAATGAAATTACAGAATCTGAGACAGAGAAGTAGCCTTAGAGATTATCAAATGAAACTCCATAATCTGAAGGATTAATCTAAAGCCAAAAAAGAATGCAAGTTAGTGGCAGACATGTAAATAAAACCAAAGTGTAAAGACTTTTAGGACACAGATTCTAACTCTTGACCAGGACCTCTTCAATAAATTCATTTTCTAGCCTACACATACCTTGGCTGGTTCTCCAAAGAAAGGTTCTCCCCTCTCTGGTAGCCATTGTCTGCTACCTGAGTCGTGGACCTCTTAACAATTTGCTTTAGTTCTTGTTCCAGGCGTTCCTTGATAGCCTTGACTGTTTCTGGGATCTTCCTCAGTTTGGCTAGCCCCTTGATGAGAATGCCCATAAAAAGGTTACTATTATCTTCTGGATCCAGCTCCAAATCTTCCTTGATGTCTTGCAGGTTCAATTCTCTGACTGAAAACACATGAAACATCAAATGTAAAAAGTACAGTATTCACACAAAGGTAATCCTCAACAAACAAGCTGGTTATTTTTCATATTTCTTTAGAAAGAGTAAGATATGAACTAAAAAAGATGTTACTCTTTAAAAATATGATAACATTCACATCCCTATTTGCATCATCTCAATCAATGAAGGATGAAAGGCAGAAAATATTTATAAAAATTATACAAATAGCTGGCAAGTCTGCCATGGGGAATCTTCAACAGCCTACCTTGCCCACTTCATTTGTCTGTCAACAGATTAAGAAAATTAAGCATTCTGATGCTGAGTGAAATGAGCAGAACCAGGAGATCATTATACAGGGCAACAACAATACTATATGCTGATCAATTCTGATGGACATGGCTCTCTTCAACAATGAAATGTTTCAAACCAGTTCCAATTGTTCAGTGAAGAAAGCCATATATACCCAGAGAGAGGGATGTGAGATGTGGACCACAACATAACATTTTCATGCTCTTTATTGATTTTTGCTTGCATTGTGTTTCCTTTCTCTGATTTCTTTTTCTTGTAGATACAATTTTTCTTGCACAGCAAGATAAGTGTGGAAATATGTATACATATATTCAACTTGTTAAGTATTTTAATATAATTAACATGTAGTGGACTTCCTGCTATCTAGGGGAGGGGAGGGGACTAGGAGGGAAAAATTTGTAACGGAAAGCTTTGTAAGGGTCAATGTTGAAGAACTACCCATACATATGTTTCACAAATAAAAAGCTTTAATAAAAAAAAAGAAAGAAAGAAAGAAAATTAAGCATTCTCAGACAGGAGGGTCAGGTGGGTAGTTTGGGGCTCAGGTAGACAGTAGCCGGGAGGCCCACATTTCCTTCTCTCTTGAGCTCTGCCTCAGCCCTCAATCCTCCCAAGAAAGGGAGCAAACAAGGGGGTGGGTGGAGATAGGGAAGGGGCATGATGTAATGAAACTGGTCTGAGGAGCCTCTTGCATTTCCTAAGATCCCATGAGGAGTAGTGATAATAGCAGAAGGTGATAGGGTGGTGATGGTGAGGTGTGGCAAGATGGAAAGAGGTAATTTGGGGGGTAAGGGAAAAAACAATCAATCTTTTAAAGTAACCTTTTTGTTTTGGGGTTTTTTAATAAAAAATATAGAGGGGGAAAAAGAAAAGTATGCATTCTCTCTGTAAACTTTGGAGGAAAATCAGCAAGCTAAATTCAACTAATAGGTCAGACCTTAGGACAATGAAAAAGACATTGGATATTTTTAAAAGCACATAAATAATTAAAATTTAAAATAACAGAGAAAGTACAATGGAAGAACTAATTCCCAATACACTCTGGGTCAATGGACTTCAGAAAGAGAAAAGGTTTCAGGAAGAGAAATTTGAAAGAAGAAAGTGAAATTTCTTAAAAGCCATTTTTTTTTTCTTTTGGATATATATATATGTAGTATAAATGATCTCACAGCTTTGCTGATCCTGATGAAAGAGTTCTCTGAATAACAACTGTCACTCGCCAAAAATACTACAGTACGAATAAAAGAAGTAGTCTAGAAATAATAAATGCCTTTCCAGAATGAACAAGAAGAAAGTAGTAAAGAAAAGTGAAAACTGGAGTCACATATAGTAACTTTTTTTTTTTTTTTTTTATGTCTCCAACCTCCCTGTAAGCTGTTGGAAAGCCTCAGATTTCTGAAGCCCACAGAATGCAGTTTCCTTTAAAAAAAAAAAAAAGTTTCATTAAATTGATATCTTTTGTCTTGACATAGTAGTCAATTCCCATCTCCTCCCTTCAATATTGGATCTTTTCTTGTAACAAAAAAAAAAAATTAATCAAAAGCATCTAATGGATACCATAGCTAACAATACATATGATGTTTTGTAATATTAGTCACTCAATTCTCTGCCATGAAGGAAAGCATGTTTCAGCAATTCTTCAGAACCTTCAGAACCTTTCATTCCTCGGAGCTCTACCTTCTTTTAGTGACTTACATTATTGCATACTTGTGAAACCTAGAGAGTAGACCAGTGCCATGGCAGGAAACTGAATCACTTCCATTTGAATTATCTTATTTTATGGAGAACTTACATGGCAAGTATTCACAACTTGGTCAGCAAAAGCGATACTAGGACACTCTCAAGGTCTCTCTTAAGAACTTTAGAATTGAAGGTATCACATGGGAGACACTGGCACAGGACTGCTCAGCACTGCGTGCCCTCATCAGAGAAGGTGCAGTGCTTTATGAGCAAAACTTAGAACTGAATTAGCTCAAAAGAAACACAATATGTGCCAAGTTAGAGACGTCACCCCAAATGTTTATAGGGACTATTTGTGTCTGACCTGCGCCAGAGCATTCTGAGTTCATATTGGTCTGATCAGACACAGTTGAACACTGTAACTCAAATGTAACATAGTGATGTCATTTTGCTCCTCTCTGAGAATGAAGGACACCAACCAGCCAATCAGTGACTAACATTTACAATATTTGCAATGTTGTAGTTATTGTATATCTTCCTTCATGTCTTGGTTTCATTTATTTTACTCAGCATGAGTTCATACAAATTTTTCCATGTTTTTCTGAATTCCTCAATTTGTCATTTGCCAATTAATGGGCACTATCTTTCTTACTAATTCTTTACTACCTCTTTCTTTGGCTTTCACAAAAGCCAGAAGGCACAAGCCTATAAAAAAGTAAGCTATTCTCATCAAATTGGGAAATCATCTTTACATTTAAGGGTTCTGATAAAGGTCTCATCTCTAAGATATATAGAGAATTGTCTCATATTTATAAGAATTCAAGCCATTCTCCAATTGATAAATGGTCAAAGGATATGAACAGACAATTTTCAGATGAGGAAATTAAAACTATTTATAATCATATGAAAAGTTGCTCCAAATCACTATTGATCAGAGAAATGCAAATTAAGAAAACTCTGAGGTACCACTACACACCTGTCAGATTGGTTAAAATGACAGGAAAAGATAAAGATAAATGTTGGAGGGGATGTGGGAAGACTGGGACACTGATGCATTGTTGGTGGAGCTGTGAACGGATCCAGCCATTCTGGAGAGCAATTTGGAGCTATGCTCAAAAAGTTATCAAACTGTGCATACCCTTTGACCCAGCAGTGTTTCTATTGGGCTTATATCCCAAAGAAATCATAAGAGAAGGAAAGGGCCCCACATGTGCAAGAATGTTTGTGGCAGCTCTTTTTGTAGTGGCTAGAAACTGGAAACTGAAGGGATGCCCATCAATTGGAGAATGGCTGAATAAATTATGGTATATGAATGTTATGGAATATTATTGCTCTGTAAGAAATGACCAGCAGGACGATTTCAGAGAGGCCTGGAGAGACTTGCGTGAACTAATGCTCAGTGAAGTGAGCAGAACCAGGAGATCATTATTCACGGCAACAACAATACTACAAGAGGATCAGTTCTAATGGACATGACTCTTCAACAATGAAATGCTTCAAGCCAATTCCAATTGTTCAATGAAGAAGGCCATATACACCCAGAGAGAGGGATGTGAAATGTGGACCACAATATAACATTTTCATGTTCTCTATTGAGGTTTGCTTGCATTGTATTTCCTTTATTGGATTAGTCTTTCTTGTAGATACGATTTCTCCTGCACAAAAAAATGATGCAATAACTATACATATATTCGATTTCTTAAGTATTCTAACATTATTATCATGTAGTGGATATCCTGCCATCTAGCGGAGGGGTGGGGAGTAGGGGGGAAAAATTTGTAACAGAAAGCTTTGTAAGGGTTAATGTTTAGGAATTACCCATACGTATGTTTTGCAAATAGAAAGTATTAATAAAAAAAATTTTAAAAAGTAAGCTATTCTATTTAATGTAATAGGAAGGCACTGAAATCTACTCACTGAATTCACTGAATAACTCCAAATACCTCAAATATATAGGTGAAAGTCTTTAAGTAAAGCCCCTAAAAGTTTCTATAGTTATATACTTCAAATAGTACTATATTTTTATTCTTGTTGCCCATAGTAAATAAATCTATTTCCTTACCATGTATTCATGTCTTATAGGATTTTTAAACATGAGTCTATCAGGGTTATCTTTCTTACACAGCAAAACCCTGGAAGGTACATTAATTAAACCTCTCCTAACATAACATGACAACTTAAGAAATGAAGGGAATACAGAATAATTATGTGCTAAGCATTATGCTAAATGCTTTACACAAATTATGAAATTTGATCCTTACAAAAACCCTAAGAAGTAGATTCTTATGATCTACATTTTATCCCTAGGAAACTGAGGCAGGGAGAGATTAAGAGATTTGCTCAGGGTCACAAAGCTAGTTTTCATGAGTCTACAAGCTAGTATGAAATAAAAAAGTCACAAAATAAAAAGTTATGTCTACTGGCAACACCTGTTTTCCCTTTTGTAATTTCTTAAATCAGAAATCCTAAGCACACCCAAGGCTCTTCACCAATGCAAAAATGAAGAAAGGAGGAAGAAAACTGAAATGAGGGGCCTCAAGTTGACTCTGACAATGACAGGCTGGCTCCATCCTCATGACCTCGTGAGGTCAGCCTGGGTCAGGCCTCCTTACTTGTCCTCTTCCAGTTTAGTTGGTCAATGTGGCCTAATGGAGAGGGCACTACTTTTGCAGTGATCCCAAATCAGAGCAACCCTGCTCACTCCAGAACAGAAGTTTGGCTAGAAAGGGTGAAAATCAAGGTTCCTGCTCAAGACAGTCTGGCTTAGTGCCCTCTTGTAAGCAACACCTATAAGGCTGTCCCAATTCACCATTTATTAATAGCTTACTATGTCTGGGGTACCAGAAAATAGCAAGTTTAGAAATGACATGGGTGAGGGAATGAAAAGCCTAGAACTGTAAAGAACCCTCAAGGTTACCCAGCCCAACTCTCTCATTTTATATATGAACAAAGAGAGGCCCAGAAAAATTAAACAACCTTCCAGAGGTCCCAGAAGTGGCCAGCAGGAGAGGCTGAGAATATACAGCCAGGGCTTTTTCTACTAGAACACATGGCCTCCATGGTCCCTCTCACAGCTTCCATCACAGTAGGTCACAGAACAAGCACTCTGTTCCCTCAAAAGATGTTGAAAGTAAAACACAATCGGAAAGTTCTCACTTAATAATATTCAATCAACAATTATTAATTGAAAATCTATTTTGGGCCAGGCACTGTGCTGAGCTCTGGGGACAAAAAGACAAAAGCAGGCTGGGATGGGGGTGCCAGAAAAGGCTTCATGCAGAAAAAAAAGACTTCAGTCAAATCCTGAAGGACTCCAGGACTCAGCTGAGGAATGACAGCATTCCAGGCAGGGGCCAGTTGGGGCAGCCAGGATGGGGCCCTTTGTGTGAGAAGAAACAAGAAGATCAGCATGGCTAAGACCACAGGGATAAAGTCATGTACCTTCTATTATACCATATTCCTCCAGGTCCCCTCTACCTGAATGGTCATATTCTCTCTCTCTTTTTTAAAAATTTAATGCTTTCTATTTTCAAAACATATGCCTAATTTTCAACATTCACCCTTGCAAAATTTTGAGTTCCAAATTTGCTCCTTCCTTCCCCCACTCTCCCACCCTACCCCTAGACAGCAAGTAATCCAATCCATGTTAAACATGCAAATCTTCTATACATTTCCACAATTATCTTGCTGCACAAGAAAAATCATTTCCTTCTCTCTTGAGCTCTGCCTCAGTCCTCAATCCTCCCAAGAAAGGGAGCAAGCAGGCTTGTCTGGGGAGGTGGGGGGGTGGAGACATATTCTCAAATAAAACAGTCAATAATATCAGATAAATGCAGAAATGGAAAACTAAAAAGGCCAGGGAGCTTTGACATGAGAATGGAAGTAACTTAAGTAAATGTAATCATCAAGATCTTCACTATCCCATCCTATGCCAGATGGTCAAGAAGACAAATTCCATCTCCCCAGAGGTTTTAAGACTTATTCTCTCTTATTCTATATGAAGAGAACTTTAAGTATCCTGGACCACAAAATTCTGAAGACAGAAATCCCATCATGAAATAAAATGTAAGTCAAGATCACAGCTGTGAAAAGAAGACAGTTAAATAAGCACTGTAACAAGTCATTTGATTTGTGTTCTCTAAAGGTTTTATTATTGCTTAACCTTTGCCAAAACCAAAAAGAAAAGAAGCAAGGCCTTCAATTTCATTACAGTCATATTCACAGTGATCCCAATAGGAGTTTGAATAAAATGAACAAAGAAACTACAAATAAAATGCCTGTGTGCCCTGGGAGTAATTGCTCAGTTTAAGTGTTTCAAAGGCAGTTTGCCAAATGAAAAAATATATTGTGGGTCCAATGATTTAAACCAACAAATTGCTACTATTATTGGTTTTCCCCCCACACTTTTCCATCTTTCCCTACCAGTTTATGTTTAAATTACCCTATCTAAATTAGACAATAGTTTCCCCCTTGCATTGTAAACACAATGTCGGACAAGACAATGCAAGAGAAAGCCCTGATAACCGAATGAAGTAGTTACTGTCAGTGAAAAGTCTTTCTTGGAACTATGCAACAGAATAAGACATCTGAAAAAGGGCCATTTTCAAACAATCAAGATTTTCATTTAATTCATAATAGCCTAAAAGAGCTATTTTATCATTGGATCCCCAGTTGGAAGATGTCCCATAAAAATGTCTCTTCTAATGGTTGACACCCTCATGTCTGCTCTTTCATGCTCTAAGGAAAAAACTTTAAGGCCTCTTGGTAAAGTCCAGCTTGTAAGAGCCACTATATACTAGACTAACTTGTATAAGAGTCATGAATAAGCTTTGTGGGCTTACTCTTCACTACTAAAAATGATACCAAATTGCTGCCATTTATCATGGTATATTGCATTAGTCCCTTGACTGTACATGTACCCAGTAAAATGTTATATCATTCCTTACGTGACTTATGGCATCCCAAATTATACCCTTTTGTTGGCACTAATCCTCTTATATAAGGTGATGCAGATTAATAGGATCTTAAAATCTAGGAATGTGATGAAAGGTTTCACCTGCTTCAATTCCAGTCTCTAATCCATCCATATTGCTATGTGAAGACAGTTTTAGGCAGAGCATGAGCCATGCTTAAATTTTTTTACCTTTCTTTTGCATTTCTTCAATGCTTCCTCTTTTATTTCCTCATAGAAAAATCCAGGAACACCAAAAGTGTCTGCAAAGCAGATATCTCTTGGGAAAAGAGGACTCTATTTTACATAGCTCCACAGATAAACTTCCGTTATGGCCCCCAGTATGGTGAAAAACCATTTGGAGCTTTTGGAGACTTTCATGATAAAGGGAAAACAGATTGCTAGATTCATAGAGTTGTTATGGTCTCTATCAAAAGAATCAAAATTAACTGCAAACTCTGAGGGTTTAAAGAAAAACTTACCATCAAAAGACAATAGAAACTGACTTATTAAAAAATAGATAAGATAAAAATACTACATTTAACTGAATTATGTAGTTACTGTCACTATTATAATTTGAAATTTAGTGTTCATAAAGTACTTTTTATTTGCAATATTTTTCAATTTTTTTAATCAATAATAAGTTTTTATTTCAGTTGGCAGCTTTTAAAGATTTTTTAAATAGAAGCATTTGCCGTGGCTTAGCAATAAGTATAATTGATGACCTGTCTGAGCTAAAATGTGATGAACTACATTAGAAAAAGGCATCAGTGTAACACTTGGGAATAACAACCTAAGGTAGGGAAAGAAGCCTATTGAAATTTAGAAATAGATCTTTGGTCTAATTCTAAAACTATATAAGTTTGCAAACAGTAGAATAAACTATACCATATGGTAAAATATTTTTCTTGATTCCCAGAATAGAAGCAATAGCAATCCTTTTAAAGTTATATATCTTTTTAAAAGAACTAGTTAGTTTGGAATATTTTATTAAAAATATTTATGAGGAGATAGTAAAAAAAACATTTCATTTACATATACTTTTCAACAATAAAAAATGAATACTATATAGTCCCTCTATGGAAGTATTTGGGGGAACTGCTTCTATTTACACTTCTCTGAACTCTCTATAGGAGTGGCAATATTTTCCCCAACATTGTATAAAGTGAGACACTAATAGCGTTCCTTCATGGATGAAAATACTTCCAGTGCTTTGAAATAGGAAAGAAGTACTCAACAAAGACAGGAAAATGTATACTAATGCAAGTCAGTAAATGCCATATAGAAATAAAAAGAATAATTTTCTAGAATTTCATCTGGGTATATTTCTTTGTAGAGACAGCTGGGTGGCACAATGGATACAGTACCAGGCCTGGAGCCAGGAAGAATTCTCTTCCTGGGTTCAAATCTGGCCTAAAACATTTACTAGTCACTTAATTCTGTCTGTCTCAGTTTCCTCATCTGTAAAATCAGATGGATAAGGAAATGGAAAGGCCTCCAGTATCTTTGCCAAGAAAATCCCAAATGGGACCATTATAAATCGGACATGACTGAAAAACAAATATATTTCTTTGTACATGAAGTTGCAAGTTTTTATTAAGCTTAAGGAGGCAAAAGAAAAATTTATTTTTAAATAAGGGATCAATGAATACAGTAATTCAAAAAAGGGATAATATAGATTACTTTATAAAAATATGGTTATTATACATATGAAATTTCATATCAACTAAACTGTCACCATATATATCTCTTCATTTAAGGAGCCTCATCTACTTATTATTTCAAAGCAATGTGCTTTACAATTCTATCCCCTCTTTATTCCTCTTTACTCTCTCAAATCAAATTCCCTTACTTCTCTTTAGATTTTCCCTCCACTTTTTAAAAACTATATACCTCTAAAAGATGTATTTGTCTCTAAAGTACAAGCACTATAGGGTCAGCAGGAGAAATACCTTCCCTCATACTGATTAAACGCTCCCTCTTGGGAAAAAGAAAAGCAACGAAGCAAAAAAGTCCAGTACCGTGACCACATCTGATGATGTATATAACATTCTGCACCACCACCACCACCACCACCACCACCACCACCACCACCACCACCAACCCTCTTGCAGGTCTCCTCTTCTTTCCTAGGAGGAGGATGTTTTATTTAACAAGATTTTCCCAGTTTTTTAAAAATATAGAATTTGGTCTCCTCTTGGTGTCTTTTTCATTTCTGTTACTCAAGTCAGGCTATACATTGTTCTCCTTTGTTTTCAAACATGCACATGGAAGGGAAGGGGCAGCTAGGTGGCATAGCAGATTAAGAGCACCACCCCTTGAGTCAGGAAGACCTGTGTTCAGATCCAGACTCAGACGCCTATCTTACTAACTGTGGGGTACTGGGCAAGTTACAACTCTGATCGGCTTGAAAAAATATCAAACATATGTGTCCCATGTCTGGAAATCTTCTCTTGACCCACACCCCTCTACTCACAACTATATTTTTCTTCTTCCTTTCAAAAGGAAGCCTCATCAATTGTTTCAACTCCTTAGCCAAGGTCCCTGCCTCATTATTCCACCTGCTTAAGTCTTACAACTATTTTCAGAATCTCAGAGGAAACTGGCCTCACATTCTTTATCTTTATGTTCCTTCACAAATTGTTGACTATTCCCATATACTTTCTGTCTCCCTACACTGTCTCACTCTACCTCTCAAACTCTCATGGACAGAGACAGCTACACCTGGAGGCAGACAACTAGGGATCACAACCCAGCTCTTCCACTTGGCCTCCCTGGGGAAACTCGCAACTTTTATGGGTCTGTTTCCTCAAGTGTAATAAGAAGGTTGCACCCTCAATAATTTCTAACATTCTGTCTCTAAATTTATGATCCTATGATTTTTCTCCTTTTTCTCCTTTGAGTAAGGATCTTTTCCAGGGCATAGTCCTTAACTTTCTGCTTCTATTTTACAGAAGATCCTTAGAAGATCTAGAAGGTCTCTAGAAGATCTGAACCATTTCTTGTGTTTTCAAGGATCATGACTTGATTTTCAAATCTACATCTCCATGCTTAACTACTCAGCCAAGTTCTCCTCCCAAATTCTCAAAAGCCTACTAGACCTTTCCATCTGGATTTCCCATAGTCACTTTAATCTCAGCAAAATAAATTCAAACTTCCACCAAACTTTCATCATCTTCCACCAAAACTAGTGCTTCATCCCAACTTCTTTTCATATAACTACAAAATTCTCATGACTTCAGGTTTGAAAACTCACCCTTTCCAGAGGATATATTATAAAACTACCCTTTTTTCCCCCATACCAAATCATTACTCAAATCTTATCAATTTTTCTTTCACAGTATTCATTTTCTTTCCTTTTCATCCCAATCTAATCTAGAGCCTTATCTAATCCCTGGACAATTACAAGCCTCTTAACTGGTCCCACATCACCTCATCCTCCCCCAGTATATCCTGGCATACTGGTATGTCTCCAAGTGATTAATCTGCTAAAACTACCACTTGTGTCATATCATAAATTTGCTCAAAAATCTTCAAAGGCCCCCCACCAAGAGGGAAAAATTCTTGCACAGCATTTAAAGTCTTCCCCAACTTACCTTTTCAGTCTTCTCACTTATCACCATCCTACCTAAATCACAGCTCCAGTCCAAATAGTCTCTTCAGTGTCCCACAATTATACTATTACATGCCTATTGCCATGCCTTTACATATGCTAATTTCATAGAAGAAACACCTCAATTTCTTTACATACATTTCTAGTCTTATCCCATTCATCATTTGAATCTATTCTCACTACTTCACTTCCAATTCTAAGCCTTTACCGGCCCAAGCCAGCACAAATCTAGGCCATAGGGAGGCTTGGGATGTGGAGAACCCCACACATCTACTTATTGGTAAACACATGGGAGCAGACACTTTTTCCATTTAAAAACAACAGTACAATTTCCACATAAAAAAGGTTGTATTTTGGGTTTCCAAATATTTAACTATGAATTTACTTCCCCAAAGAAATAATGTTTTACTCGATGGTTAGCTTCTGTGGTATAACTATTACAATATCAAACTTGTACTATGTTGCATGTTAAGTTTTTGTGAACTAGTGTGATACATAACCATGTAAAATTCAGTGAGTAAATATACACCAACTTCCCCAAAACTGACTTCACAGGTAAATTTACCGAAATACATTCCCATTCAGTAAGTTAGAGGTTGCCTACATGGAAATTCAAATGCTTCCAAAATACTATTTTAGTTTTTAAAAACTCCCTACTCCATGATAACACATTTAGCTTAATCACATGACAAAATGCCAGTCAAATATCATTTTTATTTTTAATTTCTCCAATTTATCTAAAGGAAGAAATCTAACTATTTGCTTTTAACTGAACTTGGGGGTTTTTTTGTTTTGTTTTTTTCCCTATTTTAAAATTTTTATATACAATATATTTTATTTTTTCCCCAGATCCATTACAAGAAAATTTTTAGCTTTCATTTTCACAATATTTTGACTTCCAAATTTTTCTCCCTCCTTTCTCTTCTTCCAAAAAAAATGAGCAATTTGATCTAGTTTATACAGATGTTATTATGTAAAGCTTATTTTTATATTTGTAACAGGTGTGAAAGAAGAAACAGATCAAAAGGAAAAAAAAACACAAGAAAGAATAAAGTAAATGAAAAGAAATATTCCTTGATCTGCATTCAGAGTATCAGTTCTTTATCTGGATATAGATAGCACTTTTCATTGTATTGTCAAGAATAGTAATGTCATTTACAACTGAATAGCTTATAATTTTGCTGTTGCTTTTTACATGGAAGTCTTTCCAGGTTTTTTGAGAACATCCTGCTCATCATTTCTTATAGCACAATTAACTGAACTATGTTTTTGTTTTTTTTAAAATAACAATAACAGTTAACATATGGAAAGAGCTTTAAAGTTTGCAAAGCATTTTAAAGAAGTTATTTTATTTGATTCTTTCAACAATTCTGTAAGGCAATATGCTATGATTATCTCCATTTTACAAATGAAGAAATTGAGGCCCTTGAAAGAGTCTGAGGAAAGATTTGAACCTATGTTTTGCTGATTCTGAATCCTTTTTGTCTCCGTGGTCAACTCTTTTTCAATAAATATCTTTGTAAAAAATGCATATTGGCTGATGGGTTGAATTTCGACAATCTCTTTTAGTTAGCTAATTTGAATTTCTAACAATATAGGCAATACTGCCATAGAAACCAAAGTAGAGAATAATTCATATGTAATTATGAAGAATGGAAATAAAAGAAAATAATGTGAAGAAACAAAATAAAACCAAAAAAAATGAGTAACTGGAAAATAAGATACTTACCAGTTGAGTTTCCAGGAGTACCAAATTGAGAAGCGTCAAGAAACTTTCGAGGTGTTGGCATGTTTGTGACATCAATCAGGGGCACTGGGGAAGCATCTTTCACAAGAGAGCTAGAAGGAACAGAAAAAAATCCGACTTTAGCACACACTCCAATGTTTTCCCATGGCCACCAGCATCAGCACACTTTGGTGTTCTTTTGTCAAAACTGCTCTTTATACAAGACATTCTTCCCAACTAGTGTACAAAACACCTCTTCTTTCAAAAGATTACTGACTTTTTAACCATGCACTTAAGTCAATGTTCACTCCATATTTCAATGTTCACTCCATATTAATCCTATTCTCCTTTTCCTATGAAAACCAAACTTTTATTATTTTTTACATGATTGCCTTTCTACATTGTGAGAGAGACAGCTAGGTGGTGCAGTGGGTAGTACCTTAGGCCTGGAGTCATGAAGCATCAAGTTCAAATCAGTTCAAATGCAAGATAAGACATGCACCAGCCATACAACCCTGGGCAAGTCACTTAACTTGTTTGCCTCAATTTCCTCAACAGTAAGATGGAGATAATAATAGCACCCACCCCTCAGGACTTTTGTGGGGATAAATGAGATAATATTTGCAAATCACTTAGCACAGTGCCTGGAACATAGTGAATACTTAGTAAATACTTATTTCTGTCTTTCCTGTCCTTACTAAGCAGTTGTGTGGACTACATTTGGCATGGAGACAAATACTTACAAACAATATTCCCTCAGGACAGTGGTAGCCACTTAGCTAATTACAATGGTTCAAGGGGTTTGCAATTAAAATTCTTTACTGGCACCTCACTCAATGAATAGCTGTTCATTTATTTATATATACATTTTTCCTCTGTGACAACAAACATGTTTATTTGAGTCATTATAAGCTTGTTTCTGCAACAATTCTAAATAACCATGATGATGTGCACAGCAGTATTGGTGCCCATGCAGTAACTGTGTCAAACTCTGACCACTTCTAAGTGCAACATGTTCTTAAATTTGCCAACTTGTCATGAAACTGCTTCTAAACCATCACAATGGATAGATATGCAGACACCTTCACTTACTTCATTTGGTCTCTGGACACTGGACCAAGAGTAGGAATGTTCCTTCCATTCTGCTACCATATAACTGTTCTTCATCTGCTCTATAATCAAAAACTGATCAAAATACTATCAACATTTCAATTATTGTAGCACCAAGGTCTGGCTATGTGAAAACTGTATCAAACTGAACAAACATTATATGCCATTTTGAAATCTTCATGGATCTTCACAAATGTTCTGATTATAATCTTATTGCAGTAATAAGATCATTTTCTGATTTAAACTTATTCTCTACTTAATTCTTGTGATATATTTTTTTCAAATGAACCAGGTGGCAACAACAGTCAGTCATTTTAACCCAGCTTTCTAAACTGCAAGTCACAACCCCATATGAGGTCTCATAACTGATTGTGGGAAATGCAAAATTAAGATTTGTTTCCAGTAAATATTTTATTTGCATACCTATTTTATATACCTATATATGTAGGGTCACATAAAAATTTCTTGAGCAAAAAGGGATCAAGAATGGAAGAAGTGTAAGAAACTCTGGTTTAGTAGATTTTCTGTGAGAATGTTATCAGTGTGCCATTATTAGAAGAGAAAAAAGTCACATCTGAAGAAATTATTCCCTTATAAAAGCTAAATTATAGATAAACTGTAAAAATTCAGTTGAATTTTATTTCCATTTATCATTTACTATAAAGCTTGGCATTAGTCAATAGAAAATAACTATTTTATACTGTAACTAGCTATTCATTTTCATCAATTGGTTGGGTACATAAAATTTTTTAAATTAATTTCCATCTTTCAGCAGGAGAGCTTATTGAAATTCTACATTTTTGTGTGAGCATTTTCACTTTATTTTTGTTTTAAGTAAAAATACAGAAAGAAACTCAAGATGGGACCAAATTTAAAACTGTGTTCACTTGATGTCCAATCAAATATTGGAAACCTTTATGTAAATAAAAAAAACCTCAACATTGAAATACAGTTTCTATATGAATATAAAAACATCTTCCAAGCTACAATTTATTTCATTTAAAATACTATTTATATTCAACAATATTTGTAAAAATAAATTTGAAATGAAGACAAAGATAACAGTAAGCATATGAGATTTTACTGAATTAAATTTTCTAATGCTTGAAGAATGTCCCAAATAAAACAGTAATTATTTTGTAATCTGTTTATAATTGTCTAGGATATTTAATAATTATAATTCAATAATTAAACTTTAATTTGAAACTGGGGGTCATCAATGTAATTATGGTAAACAACTAATTCTAAGTTATAAGCAGCTGATTAAATTACATGGGAATTCATCAATTTTTTTTTTTTGGTTATTGTTTTTCAACAGGTTTCAAAGAAGCAAAAACATTGGAAATAACTACTTTAGGGTAACAATACCAAACATAACCAATGATACTAAAATTAGTGAATTAGAGTAAATTATTTTTAAAGGTTAAATTATATTGAGGTTACACTAAAACGACAGGAGAATAATACATAAGATTTTTTGCCAATAATGACAAACACATGAAAAAGTTTTGATGCATAAAGGGAGAAATATTTGTTACATAAAACAATCACATATGTGGAACACATCACTGCATAATGATGCTCAGTAAATGTGCATTAAATACAAACTTATTCTCTCTCTCTATTTCTGTCTCCATCTCTCTCTTTCTATCCCCCTCTCTCTGTTCATCCCCCCCCCACCATATATACATGGGTAGATCTACATATGCATTATATGATATAAATATATATACATATATGTGTTAATATGACATTTATTTTATCCACTTAAGCCCTCTCCACAAAGGCAGATTAGAAAACTTTCCGCACATTTACCAACAGTCTTTACATGTTACTATGGTCAAAAACTTCATTACCTGGAGACTAAACTTGTGGTAACAAGCTTCATGGGCAAAAGACACATAATGACATTAAAAGCTTTTGTAGTTTAGTGAGGTCTACCAGACCCTGTGCTTCTCAAGAAATTGGGTCACCTTCATGTCCCAATGAGGTATCAAGATACACTGTCAATGTGGGATATACTGTGCATATCTATCAGTATATATGTATTCATATTGGCATTATAATCATCTATACCTTATATCTAAATACAAATATTTGTAATATATATAGATATAAAAACCTGTTTTCATAACCCCCCAAAGCTAAAATCTACAGATGTTTTAGCCATAAATTTAAGCTATTTTAATTATATATAGGATAATGAATCTCTATCTATCATAGTTTTAAAGCAATATGACCTATAGACATTATCACAGGTGCCAGGAGGGAGAAAGCCAATTTGCTTCAAAACTATCTTCATGTGCTCATATCTATCTCTTCTTCTCTCTGAAATTTTCCCCATAGGCTTCAATTTTCTCCTCTGTGAACAGTGGCCCACAGGCAAGTAGTTCTGTATAGGATTTTTTAATTGGTAGATTTGTTTTAGAGTTCAAGAGAAAAAAAGCTCCATCCTTAGCTCAGTTAGTCACTGAATTATCAGGAAGAATAAAGATGAATTGTCCCAAAGAGGACACAGAAAGCAGTAAGACTACCAAAGACCTTCTTTAAATATACTGTGGCTCAATTTCCATCTGGACTTTAATGGTGTAAAAATCTCTCTCCTCTTCATACATCACAGGGAAAGCTGGCAATGGATTAACTAATTTTCAAAAAGAGATTTTTAATGTCTCAGAGAAAAAATGCCAAAGCATTTAAAACAAAACAAAAAATTATATTACTGTTATACTGGGGTGGGGAGGAATTCTAATGAGCAGGAATGCTTTTGGACCCCATTTTGCAAGGAATATTGATTGATTGTAGTGACTTTTTTTTTAATGCATGTCAAAACTAAACTCTTAATTTAGACTAACTTAAAACACAAAGACCACTTCCTGGAAATAGCAGTCTCAGAATTCTTCACCAAGAGGAAACAAGAACCCAACATAGATCTAACCAGAAAGATTTTAGTGCTATAGATATTCGGACTAAATGAGGTTTACTGATTATAACTGCAAGGACAATCAAAATGACAGGTGAAAAGAGGAAATGTATTGTAGTAAATTAACACACATACAACACATTTCAAGATTTTCTGTCTATTAACAATCTAAACAGCTGCTTCCTTCCACCAGAGGTCTAATCTCAAGGAATTTTTAATTCAATGCTTCTGGGTCATAACCACAGATAATCATGCTTTACTGAGAAAGTTTATAAGCCTTCAAAGCTTATCAGAAGTGTTTTTCTTTCATCAGAAAAATTAATTTCAACACCATCACGCAGTAGGTCCAACTGGGCAAAAAATTACAGCTTGTCTGGGAGCAGGAGAAAGGGAATTACTGTTAAACTTAAAAAGCAATGACAGTGAGCAGGCCCCTAGGTACATCTTTTAACAATTAAGATTAAGTGCCAAAACCTCATTGTAGTAAGACAAGGAAAATGATGGGGAAGGGGGGGGGGATAGTTATAGAACAAGGTAGCCGAAAGCAGTGGGTGCCCAGCATACTTCAACATATCCATTCCTTTGTTATCCAACTACACCCGGAACCAGAGTTTTAGGAGTATAGAAGAGCAGGATGAGGATCAAACAAGGAGAAAGAGACAGCCAGACTATTGGTGCTTCCTAAGATTTCCCTCTGATCATCTTCTCTTTCCTTGATAATTTCAGCTATACTAATGGCTTCAACTATTGCCTGTACACAAATGACTCTCAAATCTATGAAGGGATATGTGGTCACTCTATCTTGAACATCATCTCTCCATGAACCCTTCCTTCATCCCTCAGCTGGTGATGGTCTTCCTTTCCTTTGAATCTCACAAAGCACTTTTTTACACCTCTTCTACACTTACGATTTGTTATTTTATATCATAGTTATTTATATATTATATACTAGATTATAAGCTCTAAGATAATAAGGAAATCACACTTTAAGGTGCCAAGGCCTATGCTAAGTACTGATTTTACAAATACAGTGGAAAGGAAAGAGTCCTCGCTTTCAAGAAGCTTACATTTTAATGGAGGAAGACAACATGTAAAGGGAAGCTGAAAAGGTGTGGGGAGAGGAAAGTAGCCAGTTTTGGGATAGGATAGATAATTATGGAATTCAGTATGGTGAAAAATGAAGAGATAGCTGATCTGGATATGCTCCTTAAATGGAAGTTCTGAGAGAAGCCATCCACACAGAGGAAGAGCATGGAGTAGCTGAGGGGTGAGGGGACTTCCAAAGTGTGATTTCCAGGACTGAAATGATTTTCCAAAATGAAAAGTTATGTTGAATGAACGAGAGAAAAATAAAAAGACACAAGTTGCAATGATTATAGACAAAAGCACAATATTTGAAAAGAAAAGGAAGACAAAAATGAGACAAAACAGAAGAAAATAGATGATAAGAAGGGCAAAGGTGTGGAAATATTCACATACATACATATATATATATATATACATATACATATATGTATATATAATCAAAAGAAAAGAATACAGGATTAATATCCGGAGAACAGATACAACCACTGAGGAAAAGTATAGATTCTTCCATTTGGAAAGCTTATTTGGGATACAGATTCACAACACAACGGCTTAAATCCAAAACAAAATAAAATTTACTTCTTTCTGCAGGAAATCAAGTCAACTTTGGCACAAGGTTTTAAAGTGCAACTCACCAAAGATCCTACATATAGAAAATGAGCCATGACAAGACAAAATATAATTTGAGGGCAAGGTTAATTTTCTACTGCGTATACTGTGAAATGAAGCAAACCCTTTTGAATTATCCAATTCCTAACATATACCTCTAAAATATTTTGGTGAAACCAACCCATAAGTAAGAAGAAGATCTATTCTTCAGATTAGTCCTAACCTAATTCCAAAAAGTAAAGCCCCCTGAAGTTGGATGTTATGCTAAGGAAACAATTCTTAATATACTTCCCAAGATAAACATTGGAACCAATTGTCCTGTTCTTCTATTTCCCATCTAAGATATTTTTTTCAAATAGAAGAGATTATCTATGAATTTTTAATCTCAGCCATCTTTCCCATTGCCCATAGAACACTCTTTAAAATCATTGTCATGAATGTAGCTCTTAGTAAGGCAGACACAGAATACATACAACAGCAGTCCCCATGAATATCATGTTACAATTATTTAGCCATAGAGTCAATGCATTGAAAGGAAATCAGTGAGGTAAAGAAAAAGCCAAAAGAAGTATAAATAGTTGTAGAAAACAAAATGTTCACAGAACTCTAAGTAGAGATAATTAGGTTTTCAGAGAACCATTTTGAAACCAACCTCATTCTTCCTTTGTCCTTATTGCGTTGTCCAACACGACTAGTGGATTTGATGTACAAATGCCGATGCAACTCATCTATGAGAACCAGATGAAGGTTCATCTTCTTGCTATGAAGCTCCAGTCTCAGGTCACTCAATCCCTCTACCTGAAGGAGAGGGCCTTCTAAAGAATCTACTGCTGACACCTGGAAAAGGAAAAGGAAAAGGAAACCACTGTTATAAACAAATAGATTTCCAATCTCATTAACAGAATTACAATCTACATTAAGTAATTTGTAAAATTCCATAAGAAGCAACTGAAGTTCCTCCTCACATCCCTGAGAGACACAAAGTTGACACACAGGAAGGAAGGAAGGAAACAAAGAGGGAAAGAAGGAAGGAAGGAAGGAAGCAAAGAGGGAAGGGAGGGAGGGAGGGAGGGAGGGAGGGAGGAAGAAAGGAAGGAAGGAAGGAAGGAAGGAAGGAAGGAAGGGAGGGAGGGAGGGAGGGAGGGAGGGAGGAAGGAAGGAAGGAAGGAAGGAAGGAAGGAAGGAAGGAAGGAAGGAAGGAAAATTTAAATCTGGAGGGGCTGAGATAGGTACGTTAATATATTACTAATATTAGAGCTGTAATTTAGTCCAGTCATTCTAAAAAGCAACTTAAAACAATCAAAAAACTGAAACAACAAATATTTATAAATTACTTAATATGTGCAAAACCCTATAATAAGCCCTAAGAATTTAAAAAAAAAAAAGGACATGCAACAACTACATGCAAGATATAACAGAATGAATTGTAAGTAATCTCACAGGGGAGAATATAGCTCTTGAAGAAGATATGATTTGAACTGAACCTTGAAATAAGGCAGAAAACAAGAAGGAGCACATTTCAGGTATGGGGGATAGCCAATAAAAAGGATGGAGTTGGGAGATGGAATGCTGGATGCAAAAAAAAAAAAAAAAAAAAAAAAAAAAGCAAAAAGGCCAGTGTCACTGAATCATTAAGTATGGAGAGGATAGCATAGTATAGTCTGAAAAGTTAATCTCCCAACAGGCAGCTTTGATCATAGCTCCCTCTCATCTATTTCTTCTGTTTTTCCCCCTGAGGCAATTGGGGTTAAGTGACTTGCCCAGGGTCACACAGCTAAGAAATGTTATGTATCTGAAATCAGATTTGAACTCAGGAGCTTCTGACTTCAGGGCTGGTGCTCTATCCACTGAGCCACCTAGCTGCCCCCTTCTACTATTTTTATCCCATTTTACATAATGTAACTCCTTCCCATTTATCTCCTGGTAGTTTTCCATGGCTCCCAAAAGGTTTTGCAGCTAAGTGGCTTTCCTATAAAAACTACCACAAAAGTTACTAGATTGTATAAACCTGTATAAGTTATACAACTTATACATACTACTATTAGGCCTGTATCACTGAAAAAATCAAAGTAAAAAAAGAACTCAATAGCACAAAAATATTTATGACAGCATTGGTGAAAGGTTGAGCAAATTATGGTACACAAATGTACTATCTGTGACATCAGAATTTATGGAATGGAATACTACTGTGCCATCAGAAATTATGAAGGGAATAATTTCAAAGAAATGTGGCAAGATTTGTGTAAACTGGTAAATGAAGTAGGTATAATCAAGAGAATAATATAGAAAATAATGATAATATTGTAAAAAAACAAATGACTTTCAAAGATCTGTGAACTCTGATCTGAAGTGAGTAGAACCAGGAGATCATTGTACATGACAATAATAAGATTATGTGATGAGCAACTCTGATGTATGTGACTTTTCAATAATGAGGTGATTCAGGCTAATTCCAATAAACTAATGATAAAGAGAACCATCTGCACCCAGAGAGAGAACTATGGGGACTGAATGTGGATTACAACATAATATTTTCACCTTTTTTGTTGTTACTTGCTTTTTTTTTCTCATTTTTTTTTCCTTTTTGATCTGATTTTTCTTGTGCAGCATGATAATTGTGGAAATATATGCATATATAGAAAAATTGCATATTTTTAACATATACTGCATTATTTGCTGTCTGGGGGAGGAGATAAGGGAAAGGGAAGGAGAAAATTTGGAATAAAATATTTTGCAAGGATGAATATTGAAAACTATTTTTACATATATTTTGAAAATAAGAAGTTATTATTTAAAAAAAAAAGACTACCCTTTGAGAATCAAAAATCTAAGGCAATTCTGACACAAATTATAGGAACAAAGAAAAAATACAAAAAGACAGTCAGGAATTATATTGTCTATGAATGAATACAGATATGAAAAGGACCCTTAAATGAAACTACTCTTTGCATTCACCTAAATATTTCTGAATTTCATGTCTCATAGTTCAAAACTCAGAAAATACTTCCACATGATAACCATATTAACCAATGAACAAGTCCTTATTTAAACAACTAGTCTAGAGAATAGAATAAATAGAAGAATAATTCATGAATTTGCTAATTGTTCTCCTCTACAGTGGCCACTAGCCAGAGTTTGGCCTTCAGCCATAATATATACATATGAAAGGCAAAAATTTAAGAGGTAGAGAGCCAAGGGAATCTTGACATGGGACAGGAGAGTTCATTTACCCACTCCCCAGCTCTATACATTTTCATGAATGAGGCAGCATTTGAATAAAGAAAAATGAAATAAAAAGGGCCCAGCAGGTTAGAGGAAGCATACTGCTAAGTATACCAAGTACATAAAGAAATTTTGAAAAAGCTTTGGAGGCAACTGATTGCAGAACAGGTAGTCCAAGGTGCCCTAGCTTGAAATACAAATAGACTCTATGTTGCAGGTACTCCCTTTTAAGTGAGTACTATAGAATGAAAGGAAAACATTGGGGGAGCTAAAAGATGAAAATTATTCAATACCCTACAGGGCCCTTATATTAAAGAGCCTGATTTAAATATATAGAATATAATTAAACCAAAATTGTATGTGCACTATAAAATACACCAGTGATCAAAAATGAAATCAACAAGAATATAAAACATGCACTCAGGGAGAACATTTGATTCTAGAGCCCTAAGATTATAATCACGACCAAAATCAGTGTTCCAGTAAAGTTAATGCAACAAGCATTAAACATGACTGAGGAAATAAGGCAAAGAAGTCCAGTCCACTGCATTCCCACAATATATTTTCCATCCACTCTCATGCCTCTATTCCCATTGCTACTATTCTCATTTCAAATGACTTTGATTATTACAAGAGTTTTCTTACAGGTCTTCCTTCTTCAATCCATGCCTTGTGCAACTTCATACAAATTACACACAAATTTTATCTCATATATATTCTTGTCATTCTGCTGAAAAAAATATTTCATGCCTCTCTATTACCTATCAATTCAATTTCAAATCCTTTTGCCCAGTAATACATAAGGTCCTTTATAATCTAGGAATAGTCTGATTTTCAGCCTAATCTTCCATTGCTCCTCTATACACTGTACACTAAAACAAAATTACTCTGTACTTTCCCAACACATTCAGTACTCTCCTATTTCTATTTTGGTCCCTACAGTTTCCAGTATCTGTTATGCTCTATTTTTTTTAATCACTTGATTTCCTATCCGTCCTTTAAAGCCCAACTCACATGTCACCTCTTCCAAATCTTTCCCATGATCCCTAGCTAAAACTACCTTCCCCTTTGGACCTCACATAGTAATTTGTTTTATAACACACCACATAATACTATGATTTTTCCCATGATCTTCATTGTTGTATATTATGTTCTGTTATACTCTTAGCCTATAAACTTCAAACTTATAGAAAAAAAAAGTAGTCTTTTCTCCAGTACCTAGTTCAGCGCTCTTCATATAGTAAGTACTTACTAATAATAAATATTTGTTGAATTAATATTGTTTTGCAAAATGTTCTCTATTCAAGTATCAATAACAAAGTCATTTTCCTTAATTTCAGAGACTATGAAAATGATAAGTTCCCAGAAATCCAGAGCTGATAATCACTGAATCAATTCTGCCTGTGAAACCAGCCCATTTGTCTTCAGTTTGACTTGTCATTGCCTGTAGGCTCCTTGCAAGCTGCCAACATCTCCAAAAGGAAAATTTATTCAGTTTCAAAAAATGATCAAACATTCTCCAAGGAGGAAGAGAACAACAAATATATTTGTCCAGGTATTGTAGAATAAATTTTAACCCATGTCTTGGGCAATAAAAGGAAGATAAATTAATCTTAGTAGCATCTAGATCCAGAAAATGAAAAAATGATTTGGTAAAACCATGCCATCATGCAGCCTTATCCATTAAGATAATCAAAACCAGATGAGATTTGGAGTTCTAAAATCACATATAATGTGAACAGACTGAACAGACACATAATTTGTTTGGAGGAATCTGCAATTATGTGATAAAGCACAATCTCCAAAGCTACTCAATAGCTAACAATTTATTCTAGGAATGACGAAAGCATCAATAACAGCCTATTTCATGACCCACACAACTTATGTGAATAAGGCATCTAAGACTAAATCTTTAAATATATTCTTTCTTAACAGAGATGAAAAAAATGCTACAAAGACTAACATTTTTTTTTTTTTTTTGTTAAAACTTTTTTTATTTGGGGCAGCTAGGTGGCGCAGTGGATAGAGCACCAGCCCTGAAGTCAGGAGGACCTGAGTTCAAATCTGATCTCAGACACTTAACATGTCCCAGCTGTGTGACCTTGGGCAAGTCACTTAACCCCAATTGCCTCAGCCAAAAGCAAAAAAAACCAAAAAAAAAACAAAAAAAAACTTTTTATTTGCAAAACGTATGTATGGGTAATTCTTCAACATTAACCCTTACAAAGCTTTCCATTACAAATTTCCCCCCCCCCCAGATGGCAGGAAATCCACTACATGTTAATTATGTTAAAATACTTGACAAATTGAATATATGTATACATATTTCCACACTTATCATTGTTGTGCAAGAAAAATCATATCTTAAAAAAAAAAAAAGATCTGAGAAAGGAAACACAATGCAAGCAAATATCAATAGAGAGCATGGAAATGTTATATTGTGGTCCACATTTCACATCACTCTCTCTGGGTGTATATGGCTCTCTTCACTGAACAATTGGAACTGGTTTGAAACATTTCATTGTTGAAGAGAGCCATGTCCATCAGAATTGATCATCATGTAGCCTTGTTGTTGCCGTGTATAACGATCTCCTGGTTCTGCTCATTTCATTCAGAATAAGTTCATGCAAGTCTCTCCAGGCCTCTCTGAAATCATCCTGCTGGTCGTTTCTTATAGAACAATAATATTCCATAACATTCATACACCATAATTTGTTCAGCCATTCTCCAGTTGATGGGCATCCATTCAGCTTCCAATTTCTAGCCACTACAAAAAGAGCTGGCAACAACTAACATTTTCAATATAGAAAACAATTTGGAATTTTGTGTAAAAGAAAAAAGTTATTAAATTTGTTCATATCTTGTGATAGAACTATCCAAGTAATAAATAGGCATATAATGCAAAGTGATACAAAATACAAAAGGATGTAAAAATGCTCAGTTTGTCTTCTTTAAGATTGCAAAGAATTTTTAAACTGATGCCCTTCAACTTGGGAAAAGCTAGACAAAGTATTACATGTCACAGAACATATTATTGCAATATAAAAACTCAGAATACAAATATATAATTAAGAGACTTTCAATAATTTCTATTGAAAAAAACAGAACTAAACAGAAAATTTAATAGACAAACATAGGACTAATATGTTCAATAAGAGAACCATTAAAAAGTAAACAGGGGAAAAAAAATATATATATATATTCAAAGGTTAAACTGTTTACATCCTAGATGGGAAAATTTTATCTGTAATTCTTGAGAACTGTATCTGACATTGGGAAAGACAGAGGAGTATCTACATGGACTAAGGGTATGGTTGTAAGTGGACTCTAATGACATCAAAGAAAAAGACATTAAAGGATAAGAAAAGGTCTGATCTGG
>JAJPUD010000383.1:86418-124178 GCA_023553655.1 Myrmecobius fasciatus | reverse complement strand
CCAATATTTTAACATAATTAACATGTAGTGGATATCCTGCCATCTAGGGAAGGGGTGGGGAAGTTGGGGGGAAAAAATTTGTAATGGAAAGCTATATAAGGGTTATTGTTGAAGAATTACCCACACATGTTATGCAAATAAAATAAAATTAAAAAAATATATATAGCGCCCATTCCTATTAAAAACATTAGAGAGCTTGGGGATAAAGGGAGCTTTCCTTAAAATAATAAGCAGTATCTATCTAAAACCTATAGCAAGCATTATTTGTAATGTAGAGAAGTTAGATACATTTCCAATAAGATCAAACATGCCCCTTATCAACAATATTATTCAACATTGTACTAGAAATGTTGGTTTTATCAATAAGAAAAGGAAAAAAATTTAAAAGAATCAGAATAGGCAATGAGGAAATAAAACTATCACTCTTTGCAGATGATATGATGATATACTTAGAAGAATCTTTAAAAAATCATACAAAAATCTACTGGAAACAATTCACAGCTTTAGCAAAGTTGCAAGATATAAAATATATCCACACAAATTATCAGCATTTCTATATATTAATGACAAAGCCCAACAGCAAGAGATAGAAAGAGAAATTCCATTTAAAATTACTATAGACAAAATAAAATATTTGAGGGTCTACCTGTCAAGACAAACCCAGGAACTATATGAACACAATTACAAAACAGTTCTCACGCAAATAAAACCAGATCTATTTAAATAACTGTAAAAATATCAGTAAATGACTAGGCTGAGCTAATATAATAAAAATGACAATTCTGCCTAGATTGGAATACTTGTTCAGTGCCATGCCAATCAAAATACCAAAACATTATTTTACAAAATTAGAAAAAATAATAACAAAATTCATCTGGAAGAACAAAAGGTCAAGAATATAAAGGGAATTAATGAAAAAAATACAAAATGTTGGCTTAGCAGTACTAAACCTAAAACTATATTATAAAAGCAGCAGTCATCAAAACCATTTGGTACTGGCTTAGAAAGAGAGTAGTGGATCAGTGTCCACTGTATAGATTAGATACACACAACACAATAATCAAGACCTATATTAATTTAGTATTTGATAAACTCCTAAATTCCAGCTTCTGGAATAAGGACTCACTATTTGACAAAAATTGCTGGGAAAACTGGAAAATAATATGTCAAAAACTTGGCATAGACCTACATCTCACATCCCATACCAAAATAAGATCAAAATGGATATATGATTTGGGCATAAAGGAGGATAGCATAAACAAAATAGGAAAACAAGGGATAATTTATCTATCAGATCTTTGAACAAGGGAAAAATTTATGACCAAAGAAGAGCTAGACAACATTATGAAAGGTAAAATGGACAACTCTGATTACATTTAAAAGTTTGGGCTTTTTTGTTTTTGCGCAAACAAAACCAACAAAAATAAGATTAAAAGTATAAAGCTAGGGAAAAAAATCTTCACAGCCAGTGTTTTAGATAAAGGTCTCATTTATAAAATATATAAAGAACTGTGTCAAATTTATAATATAAGTCATCCCCCAATTGACAAATGGTCAAAGAATATGAACAATTTTCAGATGATGAAATTAAAGCCATTTGAAGTTATATGAAAAAATGCTCTAAATCACTACTGAATAGAGAAATGCAAATTAAAACAACTCTGAGGTATCACTTCACACCTCTCAGATTGGCTAAGATGACAGGAAAAGATAATGGTAAATTTTGAAGGGGATGTGAGAAAACTGGGACACTAATGCATTGTTAGTGGAGTTGTGAAACGACCCAACCATTCTGGAGAGCAATCTAGAGCTATGCCCAAAAGGCTATCAAACTCTGCATATCCTTTGATTCAGCAGTGTCTCTACCACTGGGTCTGTAATCCCAAAGAAATCATAAAGGAAGGAAAAGGACCTACGTGTGTAAAAATATTTGTAGCAATTCTTTTTGTGGTAGCAAAGAATTGGAAAAGGAATAGATGTCCATCAATTGGGGAATGGTTGAACAAGTTGTGGTATATGCAAGTAATAAAATATTATTGTTCTATAAAAATGATGAACAGGCTGATTATAGAAAGACCTGGAAAGATTTACATGAACTGATGCTGAGCAAAACAAGCACAACCAAGCATACATTTTAAACAGCAATAGGAAGAATGTGTGATGATCAATTATGAAAGGATTGGTTCTTCTCAGTGATTCAGTGATCCAAAGCAATTCCAACAGACTTAGGACAGAAAATGCTATCTGCATCCAGAAAAAGAATTAAGGAGATTGAATGTAAATCAACACATGCTATGTTCACTTCTTTTTTCTGGGCTTCTTTTTTATCTCTCCCATGGTTTTTTCCTTTTGCTCTAATTTTTCTCTCCCAACAAGATTCATAAAGCAATGTATATTAAAAATAAACTTACTACAATAAAAAAACCAGTTGATGTACAGATTATCAATAGTTTGCCATTTTCCCATCTGATTTTTTTTCTTTTCTTCTTTTTTTTTTTTTTTCCTGAGGCAATTGGAGTTAAGTGACTTGTGGTCACATAGCTAGGAAATGTTAAGTGTCTGAGACCAGATTTGAACTCAAGTCCTCCTGGCTTTGGGGCAGGTGCTATATCTACTGCACCACCTAGCTGCTCCTCCCATCTGATTTTCAATAAATCAGACCATAAATTTCAAAAATTAAGGAAAACTAGGCTCCACAGAAGGCTAGAACTGGAAGAGAACTGAAAAGTGATCTAGTCTAATGCTTCCATTTTTCAGATAAGGAAACTAAAATTCAAAGAGAGAAAAGACCTTGCCAAAGTTCAAACAACTTGCCAAGGTGGGTCTTCTGATTCCAAATTCAATATTCTGAACTCCTATTAGCATAAGAATATATTAGTAAGTAAGTAAGTAAGAATAAATAGCAGTCAAAGAAGTTGACAACTAATCAAAAATGTTAACTTGTACATAGAAAAGCTGACAGGTGCCATGATAGCACTAAGATCCAAACCAAACTAAAGGCTTAAAAAGCAGCTGTGCTTTCTTCCCTCTACATGGGGGCAAGATCTGTATTGGGATTCTTCAGCAGTTTAATCGATGAAAAAATAGAAACTAATTGGCAATGTAACTGCCTCCAATTCCTTTCCAATAGTAAATAGGCTAAGTGGCTGAAAGTGGGAGAAACAAAAGCAGCTTCTGACAATTTATTAAGTAAGTTTCCTCTTCCATAAATGGCAGAGTGAATAATGGAGGCCTTCTTACCTGATAGAGATAAGGACCATTCTCTCAATGTGCCAAAAATGTATACCAAAATCTCAAAAAAACATCACAAACAAATTCCATCCTTAAAGGGAAGTTTCTAACTATTTGCACTTTAAGACAACATCCATTTTCACATAAGGTTAGCTCTATAATATTCCTTGTATCCAGAGGCAATATAGCATGCAGCAGGGATTCAGAACTGTCACAAGCTGCTAAATTTTCAGATGCTAAGCATTTCATGGCATATAATCTTTGCAAAGATTTTTAGATGTTCAGGTTATGGCAACAGAATAATATAATATTCCAGTGGCTCTCTAGGAAAGCATAAGAAATTTAGAGCAAAATTGAAGAGAAACGTGAAAATCAGAAAAGTATCTTTATTTAAAAGTTGACATTAATTTCAGAAAATATGCTGGGCTCAGGAAAAATTATTAATACTACCTTGGCTTCAAAGCTACACCCTAACACTCTAGAAAATATGCTTCAAAGCTCTTATTAAATTCTTCCACAATTTCTCTGAAATTTATTTTCTTTATCATTATTTATTATTAAATTTCCTCCAAAATGCAAAAAAAAATTCTTGTAAGAGGCTCTGATAAAAAGCAAAATTAGTCTTCATCAATATCTTACATCCATGATTAATAAAATGGGAGATAGGTAAAAGTTCCCCAGCTCTACATTACTTTCATTTCCACTCAAAAAAAAAAAAACAAACATGAATTTCTGCCATAGGACTTCAAGTAATAAAATCTTTATAAAGTTATACTGAAAGCATTCTGTAAGATCTGAGTCCTCCAAAACTCTAACCTTTCTAAGTGGAAGTCCAATGAATTTGAAGAATCATTGTTGTTCCTGTTCTGTCATTTCAGTCATGTCAACTCTTCCTGAGCCCATTTGGGGTTTCTTGACAGAGATACTGGAGTGGTTTGCCATGTCTTTCTCCAGTTCATTTTACAGATGAACTAAAGGAAAAACAAGGTTAAATGACTTGACAAAAGTCACACAGCTAGGAAGTGTCTGAGGCCAGATTTGAGTGTTCTCATTACAGGCTCAGCACTCTATTCACACTGCACCACCAATCTGAAGTAAATGGTTGTCAATTTAACACATGAGTTCTAGATCATGAGTGGTCTATCATTTTCTCATAATTCTCACAAATTAAGAAAACTCATTTCAAAAGAAGGTTAAAACTAGAAGGGAACTGGAAGATGATCTAGTCTAATGCTCTCATTTTTCAAGTCAGGAAACTAAATCCCAAAGAGGGGAAATATCTTGCCCAAGTTCAAACAAGTAGCCAAACAGGGTCTCTGATTCCAACTTCATATTCTTTCCAATGTATTACCTTGCCTAAAATCCACCCAATATATCCTTCATATTTGTCTCTTAAGGGTAGATCGAACAGTCTCAAGTATTCTTTCCAGCTCTAAATCCTATGATCAAGTTGCATGAAAAAGCCTGAAAATACTATCTCTCCAAAAGCAAGAGATGCTTGCTTCTCTGGGGGCTAATGAGCAGTTTGCTTTCTGCTCCAGTCTCAACATTTTCACCTCTGCACATCTGGGCTCCACTAATTCAGGATTTCTTAAGTCCATATTTTATCTTTTTTTAAAGTTAGGTACTCAATAATATTTTCTATCTTATCATCTTATATTCTCATACTTGAAAAGAAAGAAAGGAAATCTATTTTTGATATTCCCATATGGAATGACAGGGGAAAAAACCACCGAAGTCTTTTTAAACTATTCTATCAGCTTAGAACTTTTAAAGGTGCCTTTATTAACACAAAGAAAATGGTCCATAATTTATAGGATAAAAATATCCTTGAGTTAAAAAACACATTTTGCTTTTTAAGCATTTTCTATTTGCAGCTGAACATGTTGAAGAATGATTTCCTTATGAAGATGCTTTCCTCACAACAAAGATATCGACTTAGCTATGGAACCAAGACCAAGTCAACCTCTCTGGGGCGAATTTTTCTTATTTGAAAAGTGGACATATTAAGTAATAGGTTTTAATCCTGCTATGACCAAATATGGTCATACTCAGGCAATCCTCAGTACTCTTCCAAGTTTTACCACTAAGTTTCTGTCCAAGTTACAGTGCATTCACTCACTATGCTAGCCAAAGAGATAAAAAGCAGTGTTACAGCTGAAAGCCATGCTACCAAAGGATCTCTCTTAAAATCAGTCATGATTTATTCATTCCAAATTCTATGTTTGTTGGAATTTATTATTATCTGAGCTATAATACCATATTTAAATAGTAGTTATGCCTGGTACAAATTACAGATAAATGTATGTTTAAGTATCTTTCCTCTAATACATTGGTATGATCTCATTTGGGAAACAGATGGAATGGCATAGACACAAAATAAGAAAGTCTGGACACAATGCGTAATGCCTACACTGATGAAACCACAGATCCATTCAAAGTATAAATTTCTGAAAGAGATGATGGTAAATATGATTTTTTTAAATCAAAAAATATAGGTAAGGTCTAAATAACAGATTTCTGTTGTCTGTTAATTTGGAAGCACAGAGCTGATGATTTTGCATTTAAACTGAACCACCTGATCTAATGGAAAGAGAGCTCAGATTCCAGCCCATGACTGGCCATCATGTGGTATTTAAGCCTTGACCTTTCTGTGCCTCAGTTTCCTCATCTGTAAAATAAGGAATTTGAACAAATGAGACAATCTCTGAGATCCATCCTTGCTCTAGCAGTCTATTTCTTTCACCTTTCAGGAGATAAATACTATAGAACAACAAAAACAAAACTTTGTAACTTTCAAATATTACCTATAAAAAAATTTTCCCCATAACTTATTTCACATTTTCACTTCAGTCTCAAAAATGAAGGTGTTATTTGCTATTCCTACAGTAAAGAAGATGTTCCTTGTCAGTCTTACTCATGAACACCAGCTAACCAGAAATGTTTACTTTTATTGTTTTGGATGAACCAATTGAAATATTATGGAGGCAATGACAAATTTTGCCATTTTCAACATCTATTTCATTAGAGAAAAGTTGTAAAAGAAACCTAGGGAGGAAATGTTGTATAAGACACTCAAAGATAGTTCACATTAGTGTTTCTAAATAAAAATCTGATTCAGGCAAAAAAAAAAAAAGAAAAAGAAAAAGAAAAGAAAAACATCTTTACAACTATACCATCTGTTACTTCATAAAAATGTTTGTTTTAGTAACTTTTCTTTTTCTTTTCCAAAAGAAAATTTGGGGAAAAATATGTTGTGGCCAAAATAAATGTTTCTTTTATAACTGTCAAGATAACCAAAGATTTTTAAATTGATTTGTTGCTTTCATGACTTCCCAGAAAAACATGACCTCTCTCAACCATTAAGACCATGTGGACAATTTATAATTATTTCTTTGAACAAAATTAAGCATGCATTTAACATGTATGTAACCAGAGGGCACTGCAGAGTATTTATACCTTCTAGTAACATATTGACACATAAATAAGTCTAAGGGGACACAAGATCCTTCAAAATCTTTCTGCTTTATTGATTGGGATCACAACAAAACTCAAAACTTAGAAGTGATGCAGAGGAAGAGACATAGTACTAATTCTGAAACTAAATAAAAGAAGTCACCAAGTTATAAGCACTCAATTTAATAATGAGATGCAACCTACTCATTTATCACCTTTCTTGTCACCCAAGGGCTTCTTCCAGAGAACTGCAACATTGGTCTCCCCTGTCACCATGGCCAAGCTTTTCTCCTTCAGGTTATTATCATTCAGCTCTATTTGTCATGAAGTTTTCATGGCCAGGCAGAGCCCAGGTTACTTTTTTTGGCCTTCTCTTTTGGAAACACTCCATTTTCTAAAGTAGTCATTTTAATGCCCCTGTTACTGTTAGACTACAAATCACTTCCTATCTATCTCTGTGTCAGAAGGAGAGAAGTAAAAGATAATCATGGAACATTTCCAACAGCAGAACAAGTTTTCATCCTGCCTGAAACAACACACCTGAGCCTGTTAGGTCACTGAATTAGAGCAGGGGACTAATGAGATTAAAATGAGATAACATGAAAGTACTCTAACTAGAAAGCACCATAAAAATGCGAGCTTTTCTTTTATTGCTGTTGTTATTAATAATGAGGCCACTATTGCATACTGTATCCCCCTAGGGAACTGGGCAATATGTGTTTTCTCAAAGTTGTGAATAAAACAAAATTTTGTAAATCAAATTGTATTTTCATTGTAAGAAGGAAACTTTCTATTTAAAGAAATCCCACTGTAAATCTCTTTTATACAATGGAGAAAGAAAGTAAAATGACAAGAAACATGTACTGAACTGAGAACAGAAAATCCCAGTAGTCTACATTCTATTACAAATTACAATCTTAGGAAAGTCATTTAATGTGTCTGGGTCTCTGGCATCACCTGTTAAAAAAAAAGATTAAACTAGATTATCTCAAAAGTCTTTTAAAGTTCTGTAATGATATGCCTAAATTTTTCTTTTGTGTACATTTTCTTAGGTTGGGTTTACGGAATACAAGACACTACTTCTTGGTAGTGAAAAATTCTGCTCCAGAACCTGCAGTTGTCCCCCAAAAGAACTAGAGGAGATAGCATGGATAGCTTCAAGGACTCTATCAGCTAGGCAAATAGCAATGAAGAAAAGAACTCATAATTGATCAGATGTTATCCAATATCCCTTCCAGATTATTAACACTAGAAAAAACAGCTTAGTATTCATAATCTATAGATGACAGGCTGATAATATTATGGGGAACACCACAATTTCTAAGAAATCAAGGTCACATTTCAACACATTCTTAATACAGTGCCTTCTACTACTATCTATAATCTGGCAACTTCAGTTATGCTTACCCAAAATAAAATCCTACTGTCACAAAGTGCTCCTACAAAGCACCACATGTCTCAACTCACTGTTTTGGATGATAACAGGGACTGCCAGAGTTAGATTCCCTCCTATAGTCTTGCATAAGCAAGCACAACATGGATACAAGTACATTGCTAAAGGAAATAAAAATGAAGTCTGAGATAAACCTAAAACCACACAGTCTTTAAAAACAGCCTAAACAGAGCCAGGGCTCTAGAACAGAGTACTGAATAGTGGCAATACAACTGGAAAACGAATCAAAAGATCCAGGTCCTAATCTAAGTTCTGACACGAATTTATTGTGTGATAGTATCTGTGGACCTAAGTTTCCTCCCATGTAGAACTAAAAGTCTGGACTAAGTGATTACTAGGTCCCTTCTAGTACTAACTTATGATCCTATTATTACATCCTAACCCCATTTTAAAAGTCTATTTTAAATTTAGAAAATAAGGAGTATGAAATTCCATAAATTATCTTCCCCCCCCCTTATGGAAGACTGGGTTTCCCCAATTTTCCCAGGCTGGAAATGTATTAGCCACTCATGGTCTGACCCCACTGCTCACCAGCACGGGATTTCTGACCTGATCCATTTCCAATTTGGTCTGGCTCATCCTTCCTCTGCCCGGGTGGACTTCTACTCCAATATGGACACAGGTAGTGTAGTCCTCCTATAGCTCAGAACTCCCAAGCATGAAAAATACTCCATCCTTAGCATCCTCTAAGAGCAGGGATTATAGGCAAGTGGGCACCACTCTCAGCCATTTATTTTTTTAGGCATACATACAAATTTCCAAGGTCATATACCTGAAGGAACTGTTTGGTTTTTCTCCATTGTATAGCCAGAGTCTACTACAATGCTTTACATAGACTTAATAAACGTTTGTTAAATTGAGCTATAAACTCTTATGAAGGCAAGGTTCACATTTCTACATCTCTTTGAAAGCCCAGTACGATATATGTTCAACAAATACATGTTGAAGTATTAGAGACATTAGAACCAGAATAGTATTCTATTAACTGAAGAGAAGAAAAAACAAGGACTATCTGCAGACTCAAACAGAAATATGGCTTCCCTAGAAAACTTACAAAACTATCATCCCTGCAGCAGTCTATTTACAGGTTTCAGTGCTCGGCAGTCACACTGTCTGTAACAAATTAATAATAATACTTTTTTAGAACATTTTTATCTTCAAAACATTTTTTAAAAAGATTAATTAAAGAGTTACAAATGCCTCCTCCAGCAGGAAAGACAGAACCAGAAAGAAAAACAGATTTTGAAAGAGGAATAGCAAGATTAAGTCTAATTTAAAGAGATCAGTTTCTGAGTTATATACCTAACCAAATTTGTATGAAAAGACAGTCACTAGGAAACAGGCAGAAAACCTGAGGGGAGGGGTAGAGGGGGAATTACCCAGACGTGGGAAAAAAAAAATGTAGAATGAAAACTAATGTCTGTAATGTACTGCATATCAATGGTACCTGACCCAAGAGCACTTGGGAGAGATATTTATAAGGAGGCACAGATGGATGTGGGAGGGGGTGCAGAAGCAAGGGAAATCAGAGCACATGTGTTGGTCACAACCAATTATCTTCCAATACTAGAAAAGATTAGAAACAGAAAATAGAAATCCCAAAATGTAGAGACTCTATATTACCAAAATCCTCCTGAGACTTCCCAGCAAAGGAGCCAATAGTTCAGAGGAAGAATGAACAGACCAAAATAGGAAATTTTAGTAACAAGAATACATTTCCTATCACCTCAAAAAAAAATTTTTAAAAAGGTTCCATTTGTCCAGGAGTTTCATGTATGAAAGATACATATAATATACATGTCATGTAGTCACAAGAGTGACTACAAAAATATAGGCTCATGGTTTTACTTCTCTGAAAAGACATCAATTTCCCAGAAATTATCCAATTAATATATTGGATCTGATAAGGAAAGATTTCTAACATTGCATAACAGTGATCATCTGTACTAGCATATATGAAAAGGAAAAAAGATCATTAATCAGATTCTATGAATGCAAAACATTGATTTGTACCTTACTTTTGTTCACACGCAAGAGAAAAAAAGCTAAAAGGAGGGCAAATACCACCATACATCAGCATAAAAGTTTCAAGTCAATAATAGCACCTGAGGGCTAAAAATCTCAACTTTAAGGAATTATGTTACATGCCAGTGCAAATTTCAAAGAAGAGGAAGTTCAGATGATTACTTTGTTGATAATTCACTTATTTGTCCAAAAATGCTGGCCTTGTGACCCATACAAAGTCAGATGTGAAAGATGTACTTGCTGGGACTAGTAAAACTGGTCCACAAATAACATTAGCAATTCTAGCAAGCCTTTAATGCCTTGAATTCCAGCTTCCTCATCTATAAAATGAGAAAAACAATACTTACACTCACTATGAAACAAAGCTGGGCAAGGATCAAATAAGACAACTATATATGTAAACTAATTAGGATTATTCTTTAAAATCTAATTCAGCTATCTCATTTTACAGATAAAGACACTGAAGTTCAGAGAAGTAATTTCATTTCACTGGAAAGTTTTGGCTTGCTTTTGGTACAGCTTTCTTCCATTAAAACCCTCATTGTAACTATTTGGAAATATCCTATGGAAGATGCATCACAAGGGTAATTTCAACTGCCCATCAACACCTCCAACAGCAGCAGCATCATTTTTATTCAGCCTATATGGTAATTCTCAATAAGCATTTCAGGCATTTAGATATGCCCATTTCTAAATCAGTTTGATAACAAACTATTGATCAGATTTACACGGATGCCCTCTCTTCTCCCTCAGGAAACCCAATACCTATAATGTGGACTCAGCACACTCTCACCATTAAAACTAGGATGCTATCTATACCGCCATTCTGCCTTCATTACTGCCAGGGTTATTGCATGTTTTTATTTAATAAACCTTCATCAGCTCAAATGAATGGTTGTTATTAGTTGAGCTAACAGCCAAATGATAATGCTCCAGAGAGATATCAGTGCTTGTTGGGGCATTAACTAAGAGAGTAGAAGGGTTGAGGTCAAGCATGTGTCAATGTAAATGAGGCTATATTAGGTACTAACAGCTTAATGCAATAGACCGCCTCAGAGATAATGGAATTTACAGGATAAACTAAATGAGATGAAGTTATTGATAAGTGCATGAAGTGGGAAGAGGTTTGACAAATAAAGTGCTGTCAAAGAAAAGGCCATTTTACTTGTGAATTTCTACCTTAAAGATTCTTTTAAATGTATCACAAGAAAAAACCCAAGAACAAGTAAATGTCATAGTTCACCTTAATAAAAATATCACCTTGACCAGTAATGGGGCACCAAACTTCTAATTAAAAGCATTTTCCTTTTTTTTGTTTTGTTTTGTTTTGTTTTGTTTTGTTTTGTTTTGTTTCTGGGTTTGTTTTTGTTTGTTTTTCTTTTGGGGGAGGAGGAGATGGAGAATCAATGAAAGAAAATCCAAAAAAGTCAAAACATTTTATTAAAGCAAAAGTTCATCCTTTTTCTTTTCAATTCCTGGGGAATAAGGATCATGTCAGACACGAACAAGAGGTACTCCATAGGCATTTGTGGCCAAGATACTGCTTGCCAAGAGCTCCCAAACTATATGATTTCTCAAACTTCATGATATTTTGAAGGAGTCATGATTTTATCAGTATGGGTAAGTTACTTCATCAATATGATTGAAAATGCCTACAAAGTTTGCTCATTCAACATATTACTTGTCCAAACCTCTCCATTAGTTTTCTCTCTTTTTCTTTTTTTTTTCTTTTTTTCTTTTTTTTTTTTCTTTTTTTTTTTTTTTGCTGCGGCAATTGGGGCTAAGGCAATTGGGGACTTGCCCAGGGTCACACAGCCAGGAAGTGTTAACTGTCTGAGACTCGATTTGAACTCAGGTCTTTATGACTTCTGGGCTGGTGCTCTATCCATTGCGCCACCTAGCTGCTCTCTTCCATTAGTTTTCTATAAAGAATCCATCCTATCATGCTACACCTGTCAGATTGATAAATGTCAAAATGATAAAAGAGGAAAGAGACAAATCTTGGAAGGGATATGGAAAAATTGGGACACTAATTCACTGTTGATGGAAGGGTGAATTGATCTAACGATTTTGGAGAGCAGTCTGGAATTATGCCCAAAGAACTATAAAAATCTGTTTTATCCTTTGATCTAGCAATACCAAGTCTCTTTCCCAAGATGACTGGGGAAAAAGGAAAAGAATTTATATGTTCTAAAATATTTATGGCAGCACTCTTTGGGGTAGAGCAAAGAACTGGAAGGTAAGAGGATTTGGAAATGGTTGGACAAGTTGATCTATGATTGTGGTGGGATACTATTGTGCTATATAATAAATTATGAGCTACTTAATTTTAGAAAAACATGAAAAAGACTTGCATGAAATAATGAAGATTGCAAGAGGATGTTGTAGATACTAACAGCAACATTGTTCTAAGAACACCTTTGATAACATCACTGAGCATTATAAATACTCATAGCCACTACAAAGCCCCAGTGAAGATAGATGTTATCCATCTCCAGAAAAAGAACTGATAAACAAAAGTACATATAGTATTGTTTTACATATATACACATATTTGTAGCTTTCTCTAGGGTGGGATGGGGAGAAAGGAGGGGAAATAAAAAGTACATAGCAGAGAGCAAAAGAAAAGTTAGAAGGAAGTACAGAAAAGCAAGGTAGCTTTGAAAAAGATGTGTAATACTTATACATGTTTCTAAAAAAGTAAACAGTGAAATGGAAATTCATGATTCTATATTGAATCCTCTTTTTATGTTCATAGAAATGCTTTATTTTTTGGTGTCTATGTAATTAATTTCAAAATAAATTTTAAAAAATTTTAATCAATCCATTGTACTGAAAGCCTTCCTTTCATTCTTTAATCTTCAATTCAACAAACAAAATTAAAATGACTATTAAATGCAAGACACTGGACTCCAGTCTATTTGTCCACTTATTGCCTTTCATTCTTGACACAAAATCAGCCCATTTCCTTTTCTAGTCAAAGAAATTCTAAAAAAAAAAAAAAAAATTATGAGAATTCCTAGAATTCATTTTGCTACATAATTACCTATTTGATTCTCCATTGCCTTTTTGATTGCTTATAATTTTAATTCCCTTGAAAACACTGTATTCCAAGATTCAAAGGCATATAATATCATTAGGAAAATACTGATATTAAAGAAATGGGTTTTTGCAGTAAGGAACATTTTAGGATCATTGAAAGCACTACACTTTTTTCCCAAATGCAATCAAGTCCAATATCCTCCCTCCTACTAAATTCCCAATCCAACTAATTAACCATCTGCAGCACTTGTCCAAGATATATCTACTGAAGGACTAATTTGACAGGTTGCCCATCCAGCTGCATATCATGATCTAAGCAATATGCACTTTCCATTTATTTTTTTTCAGTACAAATAATTAGACTACACTATTTTGTTGCGCTAAGGATTTCATTATGGAAGCTGAAAAAGACTTCAGGACTTGATACAAATGGTACAATGTCATCAAGAATTGAAGAACTCCACCACAGAGAGGCAATCCTTCTCTTCACGGACATTGAGCAAGGCACACCTCAATGACAAGGGCAAACGCCTTCAACAAATACAATTGAACAAAATGATCTTATCACACCATAAGAGAAATATTGTGTCTGAGGACATCCTGTTTGATTAAAATTGTTTGTTGTCAATAACTTTCTTAAAAATCCCAAAACAAGCCATACATCAGGATTGTTTGTTCCCCATCTTCTCAGCAATGTTACTGTAAGGATGGGATCCTCTGTACAAAGTAGACAACAAAAGCCTCAAGAATGACAGATCCAGAGTCACAAAGTCCTGTGGTCTAACCCCAGCTCTGAGGTTCACATGTTACCTGTGAGACTCTGGGAAAGTCATTTATCCTCTTTGACCCTCAGCTTCCATCCACAAAATGGCGGATGAGGATACTTACAACGCCCACCTGGCGGCTTCTGATGAACTCCAGTCATCTAGCCCTGATGAAGAGCATTCCTAGGGCCTGAAAGAAGTGATTAGTGTGAATGAGGAGTCACTGTCAGTGACCAGGAGACACTGGGGAGAACAGGACAGATACTACAGGATTGAAAGACTTTTTTTTTTTTTAAAAGACCAATGTGCTTGACTTTAATTGCTGACAACAATCTAGACTATGTTGTCAAAAAGAGTGTTAGGAGTCCTCAGAGAATCAAATTTAATTCACTTCCCTCTTGTGTGGGGACAGAGTTGTAGATCTAGGGGAGCTGGCCAGATCTCCACACGCCCTCAGACATCTGTTATCAGGAACCTCATTTGGGGCTCAGATGTCATTGTCATCCTCCACCTCCGACTGCTCTGAGAGGGTGTGGCAAAGAACGCCTCCCCACACCTCCAGTGCAGGAGGGGCCCAGGCCAACCTTCCTCTTCATTTGCCCACCAGCTGCCCTTTGTATTTCTCCGTCATGCCCCCAAGCCACGTAACTCCCCACTGCCCTGCTTTTCAGCTTTCTTTTCTATATTGTCTTCTCCCATTGGATGGTAAGCTCTTGGGGACAAGGGCTGACTTTGTTTTTGGTATAGGTGTCCCTAGCACTTGGCCCAGTGCCTGGAATAGCAGTCACTTTAAAAGTTTATTGAAACTTGGGATGGAAAATGCCATCTACATCTAGAGAAAGAACTATGGAGATTGAATGCAAATCAAAGCATACTATTTTCATTTTTTTCTGATGGTTTTTCCCTTTTGTTCTGATTTTTCTCTCCCAACATGACTCATAAGGAAATATGCAAAAAATGAATGTATATATATAACCTAAAAATAAATTAATAATAATTAAAAAATAAAAATAAATGCTTCTTAACTGACTGACTTTATCAAAGCATATGACAAATTCATATTGTTGGTATGCACAAGGAGAGATATGGTTTAAATGATAGTACAATCAGGTGAATGTACTATGGTTAAACATTAAGGGATCTAAAGAGCATGCATTAATAATTCCATATTAACATGAAAGTGTCCTGGCAGTGTGATGATCAACTATTTTGTCAATGACTTTAATAAAGATGACAAGTTTATCAAATTTGTAGATGACATAAAGGTGGAAAGAATAGCCAATATGTCACATAATATTACCAAATCAAAAAATTTATTTTGAAATACTAGAACAAATTTAATCTAGTAAGATGATATTTAATAGGGATAAATGGAAAGTCTTATATTTGGGATCAAAAAATCAATTTTACAAGTATGAGATAAAGGAGGCATGGCTAGAGAGCAGTCTAAATAGAAAAAATATTGCAGTTTTAGTCAACAAAGTACCATATGAATCAACATTATGAAGTGGCAGCCTGGAAACCTAATGCAATCTGAGGCTACATTAAGAAAGGAGGAAGTGTTCAGAAAGAGTGGGGAGTCAGGATATATTGCTCTAGTCAGATCACATCTAAAGTACTATCTTAAGTCCTGGATGCCACATTTTAGAAGCACATTGAAAAACTAGAAAGCATTCAGGGAAGGGCAACCAGGATGATGATAAGCTTCCAGATCATGCCATAATATATCAACTAAATAAATAATCAATTGAAAGAATTAAATATGTTTAGCCAGGAAAAGAGAAGATTTGGGAGGAATATAATAACTATCTTCAAGTATTTAAAATGCAATTATGTAGAAGAATGATCATAGATCTACTTGGTAGGAACAATGACTAGAGCTACAAAGAGGCAAATCTGGGCTTACTGAAGGGAAATTTTCCAATTAAAACCATCCAAAAGTGGACTAGGCTGTCTGGGGAGATAGTGAGTTGCCCTCTACTGAAAATCTTCAAGCAAATGTTAAATGACCAACTTGATTTAGGATATTATAAAAGATGTTCAGATATAAGCTAGTTCAGATAAGTCTCTGATGGCCTTTCTAGCTCTGAGATGATGTGGTTCTGTCATAAAATGAGATAATGGATACAAAGCACTCTATGCACTATAGAAGTATTTTATAAATATCAATTATTATTATATTGTCTTCAAAAATATGAAAAAAAGGAATTGGTTAACTAGTTCCTAAAATATTCTTGGGCACCTTTTTTTTTTCCCCTGTAAAAGTACCACTTGTTTTTCTATTCCTCTGAAATCTTCCCCATTATATGGCATCTTAAAATACATGCTATGGAGATAAAATCAAGAAGAGCAAATATGCCCAGCCAACTACATTAAAAAGAAAGAAAAAAATCCATTCTGAAGGAAAAGACCATCTTTAAGAAGGGAAGAGAAAACCTTTAGGTAGAGGGAGAATCACACAGAATCACACAAACTCTCAGTTTGTTACAAAATGAGGAAGTTGGACAAAGAAGTCTAGTCCAGTGGTTTTCAAAGTGTGGTCCAGAGAATTCTGGAGGTTTGTCAAAACCTTTCAGAGGGTCTACAAATTCAAAATTAGTTTTTATTTCTAATATGACAAATATCTATAAACATAATCCACATAAACCAAAACTCTTTGGACAGATCCTCAATAATTTTTAATAGTATAAAGAGATACTAAGGACAAGAATTTGAAAGCCACTGGTCTAATCTAAGGGACTTTCCAGCTTAAATATTATATAATCCCTTCATTTCTTTCTGAAGGGAAAAGAATAGAAATACTAGACTATTCCCTGAAAGAACTCTCATGGTGGCACTGATTACCCTAACTATGCCACAATAAGCAGAAGAAATTCCATACATAAGTCCATATTTACATATGGAATTTCTCCAAATTCTTCTTTATATATAATTTTCCAATTTCCATTGCCCTCCCTAAAATTTGTTTGTTCCTATAGTTTCTCTACATTCTTAAAAGGTAAAAAGATGCTAAAAGAATGTTTTTAGTCTAACAAATATTTAGATGAAATAGAAAATATTTCAACTGGTACTGGTTAGGGGGCAGAAAGTTGGACTAGACCACTAACAATTTTAATAAATATTTAATAGGAATTGTTATAAGCATAGCATTTCATAGCTACTAAAATCTTACCATGCAATGCAACCTCAAAATGTTCCCCCTCTTTAGCAAACAATTCTAATATCTGTGTAGATTTTATTTCCAATCATTTTAAAATCACAATGACATGTCTCTATATATTCAAGTACCCATTCTATCTAAGAGTTCAATAAAAAGCCAGTTCTGGTAAGAAGCCAGAATATGTTAAAAGCTACAATTTGGGGGAAAGGGGGTGGATGTGTGGGAGAAGGTTATTGGTAGTGCAAGTGTATATACATACCCATACCCACATATGTTTATATACATATACACGCAATCATTTACATACACACACACACACATACATACCTATATGAAAGATACAATGAAGAACAGCTATGTATGGGTATAGATTTGCTGACCTTAGCTACCAAGTCATAGTTCTGATGTCCACTTGTCCAACAGTTTGGTACATTAGTCTTCTAAGCTAAATAACAGAAATCTAGTCCCCCTGGAAAACCTGGCTCTTTCCCCTGCAATACAAAGATTATAGGGGTCACATATAGGTTCACTGATATAGGAAAGAGGCTTGTATGTACATTTGCTCCCCTCTCCCCCAATTAGATATGGAATTCCTGGTTCACCCCTGTACACTAGAGATAACAGTAGGCCCTGAGTCATGGTAGTACGCAAATGATTCTTCCCTAACTATTCTTGACAAGGTTCCCATATGAATTCATCTTTCATACATCCTGATCAAAGGCTGGATCAAAATTTCCCACCAAGTCTCTGAAATTAGATCAAAATGTATGAGAAAAGGGATAAACAGTGTTTTTCCTAAATACCTATTGTACACTTACTACCAGAAACTAAGGGGAAAAGAATAAAAATGAAGATCACTAAAATATCTGTGTACACTGATTCACCCTCTCACTACAAGACACATACTTCAAGGGGAGTAATCATAAAGGAAGACCCCACATATAGTACTCGTAGCAACATGTTTATGGTGAAATGAGATAGAAAAAAGGAGCCCTCATCAATTCAAGAATGCCTCTACAAACTTTGGTATATAAACATAATGAAGTAGTATTATATCACAAGAAATAATAATTTAAAAATCCAAGAAGATGGGAAGCTTGTGTGGAATGATAACAAATTGAAAAAAAAAAAAAAAGTAGCATGCACAAAATGACCTTAAGATAAATGACAAAACCAAAAAGCAATTGAACTCAGATTAATTGCAATTCACAGCCTTTGTTCCCAAGAACAAATAATAAAACCTATATCCATCTCGTTGGTAGGAGGGAGAATCTTGAGTGTAGAATATGCTGGTAGGAGTGGATGCTTTTTTCTTAACTTTTTAATTTATTATAGGACATGACTCAAGGGGGTAAAGAAAAGGAATCAATAAAAAAAATATTTTAAAAGAAAAAGAAATGAAGGTATAGACCTATGCCCTCAAAGTGAGATAACTCAAGAAGTCATTGTTGTTCAGTCTTTTTCAGTCGTTTCCAACTCTTCATAAGCCCATTTGGGGTTTTCTTGGCAGAAATACTGGAGTGGTTTTCCTTTTCCTTCTCCAGCTCATTTTACAGATGAGGAAACTGAGGTAAACAGGGTCAAGTGACTTGCTAAGGGTCACACAATCAGTAAAGATCTGAGGCTGGATTTGAACTCACAAGGATGAAGCTTTCTGACTCCAGCACAATGCTCTATTCTGCACTGCACCATTTAACTCCTCAAATCACTCAAAAAGTACAACCACAACTATGTTGTAAGACAATATAAAAAATTAAGAGATAAGAAAAGAAGTGCATTTAATTCAGTCTTTCTGCCAAACCTATTGCTCTATATGACTGGAAAGGATTTTTACAATCTGTTGATTTTATCTGACATCACATCAAAGCTACAAATCGTAAGTCAGAATGGGAAAGGAAAGGGGAAAGGCAATAAGCATTTATAAAGGGCTAACTATGTTCCAGGCACTGTGCTAAATACTTCATTAATATTATCTCATTTGATCCTCTCAAGGGCTATAGTTAATCCATTTTACAATTGAACAAACTAAGGCAAACAGAGATGAAGAGACTTATCCAGGATCACACAGCTATTAAGTGTCTGAGGCTATATTTGAACTCAGATCTTCCTGACTCCAGGCTTAGTGTTCTCTATCCATACTCAGCTGCCTTTACTGGGCAAGAGTAGACAAGAATATTAATTAGGCTGGATCAGTCATGACATGATGAGATTAAAGCAATAAGGAATCGTCTACACTATGACCCACTGCATTAAGCTCTCAGTTAAATCAGGCTAGTTAGTTAAGACTTACTGCTTTATCACTCCACTAGAATTTTCATAAAAGACAAATGAAAATTAACATGGCTAGTAAATCCGCTTATGATTCTAGATTGTAAATTGCATAACTTTGTAATACACCACAATGTGTCATGTTTCACTTTCATAATTAGACCTATAATAATCACTTTTTTAAGGGAGAGGAAGGGGTAAGTAGTTTGTTGGAATGTCTATGTCAAAACAAAAAGTATCAATAAAAAAGAAAATCATTTGGAAGAAGTAATAATAGTAATAATGACCACCTTTGTGTTTATAAAAAATGTTTTAAAGGCATTCTTATGTCTGAAAAATTAATTTGTTTGTATAACATTCTGTGAGGAAGTTAGGAAGCAACTATTCCCATCCTTATTTTCCTAATGTGAAAAAAAAAGGAATAAAGAGTTGAAATAATCACTTAATATTAAAAAGGACTCATATAGAATCCAGAACTCTAATATACATCAAATAGTTCACATATTCAAAATATTTTTAGTATTATTTGTAGTCACATCATTGATCAGTCAACAAGCCTTTATAAAGCATTTACCATGTTCCAGGCACTATGAGAAGTGCTGGAGACATGAAGAAAAGAAAAAAAAAAAATTACTACTATCCTTGTCCTCAATAAGAGCACATTCTAGATAGCACCATAGTGGACAGAGTACCAGGTCTGGAATCAGGAAGACATCTTCCTGAGTTTAAATATGGTCTCAGACACTAGCGTGTGACCCTGGCCAAGTCACTTTACTCTGTTTGCCTTAGTTTCCTCATCTGTAAAATGAGCTGGAGAAGGAAATGGCAAACCACTTCTATATCTCTGCCAAGAAAACACCAAATGGAGTCACAGAGTCAGACATGACTGAAATAGACATAACAAGTAAAAAATGGTATGATATAAATTATATCATATATATATTATGTGTGTATATATATATGTATATATATATCATCACACAAAGGTACATACACACAACATATATAAATTAGGTACATACAAGACATATACAATTCAGATGAAAGTAATTTGAAAGGGAAAGAAATTAGGAGTTAGGAGACCAGAAAAGGCTTCTGTAAAAGGTGATATCTGAGTTGTCTTAAGAGGTTTAAGAAAAAACTTTTCGGACATGAACGACAACCATTGCAAAGGCAAAGAAATGGAAGCTGGAGAGTTATATCTGAGACACTACCAATAGACCAGTGCAAATACTGGTCAATTGTCCAGCCAAATACAGATGAAAATCATTTCAGTTTTTCCTTCTTTTGACTTTCATCAAAATCCTTGCCCATCAAGCTTTCCCTTTCTGGTTCCTGGATTTTCTCACCTAAGTATAGTTTTGTAATAAAATGCTACCCACTCCTCCCTCTTTTGCCAATCCTGGGTCTTTTGCACAAAGTATCCCCACCCAGAGCTATGATCAAGTTATACATTTCACCTCACCGAGTTCCAGTGATAGCCTTAAGATCAAAGTTGGCCCCTTATAATTCTTTTTATTTGTTGTCTAAATTCTGTATAGATGTATAGCTTTGGATTTTACTACAAGCTCCTTTTCTGGATTTTGTTTCCTATGAGTTTATGGGTATGCCAGTTAGTACTTTTCTTACTTCTTTATGACTTCTCACGGTTATCTACCTTGGGGGATCTATAGAGGCAGTCTTGTCTCTCATCCTACTTTTTAATTTAGAGCCTTTTTGCTTAAATTTGCAAACTTCTTGGGAACACTCTAATCAATCTTTAATAAAGTGTACTTCATTTCTGGACAGAAATCTGTCAGCCTGATCTTGTATAACATGTAATAACTATCAGAAGCCCTCTTTCAACTGTATGTAGCTCAAATAGTAAATGTGACACTAGTTATATGACCCTGAGGGAAATACATGAATTTTCTGAGCCTCGGTTTGCAGTGTACTTGGACTTGATGATATCTAAGATGCCTTCCATGTCTAAAGTTCATAATCAAGCTGAAAAGGGATAACAAGGAAGAACCTATATACTTACTTCACCATCACACTGAAATCATAGCAAGATAGCTCCCAACTCCATTAATAATGTTCATCATCCTGGTAACACTTTACTAATGCAAACTATTAAAATCCTACAAAGAAATCTCAGTAGAATATGGCTTTAAAAAAAAAATTAAGAGCTAAGCAACCACAACTAATTAGTACTGGACATAATCTTAAAACAAAACTGACCCCCCAATGAGTTCTCATCTTGCTAAGCCAAGCCAAAGTTACAAATCAGCATCATCAGGTTCTGTCATCAAGTCTAGGCAGCTACATTTTAAATGGACCTTATTATTCCCCATCCAGCTTTCGAAAAATTAGCTAAACAAAAGCATGTTTTAATGGCCTATTCTGTCCAATGTCCATTATGCAATGATGCCAGTAGCAGACCAATGACTGTTTGATGGTCTAATGTTAGATTGACAAGTTGCCACTAATAAAGTCACTTAAGAATAAATAGTGCTCTCACACTCCCCACTTCATTACATACACCTTTCTTCTTATGCTGACTGGAAACAGTACCCAATTTCAAACCCCAATCTAACCTTGAGTTTTGGACTAATAGGTGAATGATCTGGAAAATCCTGGGATTATCAGTGCATACTAGAATTGCTCCATGTGTTCTTAATTTGGTTAGTCATTAGCATCATATCATCATTAGCCAGTGTCCCAAAAGACATCCTAGTCATCTTCAATTTACAGAGTAGCTCTCTTCTACATATATTAGAGATCCCAGCATTTTGTCCATCAACAGTTTTACTTTGTGCTTTATCCATAAGAGGCAGAATACAACGGAGAGACTAGTGTGATAACAATTTGGCAGGGTTATGTAGAAATTTGCTTCATTTCAATAAATGAGATTCTAAACTACAGCAAAGATTCAGTATCACAGCATCAGGATGCAAAAGGTAAACATGGCAGCTTTGGAGCATGTTAAATCAGCACAAAGATCAAAAACGCCCTAATTTAACAACAAGCCAAGCTCATATTCTTAACAGATTATGTCAGCCTGAACACTCAATGAAATGCAAATGCTAGTGAAATATCCATCAACTCAATTACAGAGCTAAAACAGAAGGTGGCAACAAAGCAAATCCAATGTTACAGCATTTTTTTTATAATGAAAATCTGAACATGACCATAAGACTAAGGTCTGTCTATATAGAGTTCACCATTTGATTGTAGCCAGTTAGCTCAGTTGGCCAGCTTCCAATATGACCAAAGCCAAGGTCACAAGTTCAAAATGAAGGGTCATTTGGATTTTCTCTGTTCCATTGCCACAAGCTATCCCTTTAACCAAAGTCCACCATTATGAAAAAATATGCAATTGGTTCCCAAAGAGAGCCAAATCAGAGCCCCTACACACACACACACTATAAAAACAAATCTAAAAGAAGAAGTTAGGACTAGGTGATCCTCAGATCTAAATGCTAGGAAATGAGACAGCAAGTCGGTATTTTCCTCCCCCACAAAAGGATGCACATTCATGTTACTCATAATCCTGGGCTAAGGGTGATAATAAAAATACAGGTTGTAAAGATTAAAAGTAAAATTATTTTTTATGTCAAAATATCTCCTTTCACAAAGGAACTAAAATTAGTTCAATAAATAATCCAAGTATCCAGTGGTTAGACTTCCAGCAAAAAGCTTAAAAGCCAAAAGTGAAAAGGACAGAGCAGCATCTCTGATAAAGACAAAGAACTTTACTATATTGGAGAAGATTATAAACCATCCTTATTTACTTCTTTACTTTGTATTATGTGTGTAAAGTTAAAGTCATTGATTTAGCAAGTTTTGGGGGTTTAGTGGTAGGTTTGTTTTTTTTATTTCTAATTAAGTTTCTGTGGGTCAATAAGCAAGCACCTATGAGGAGCTTATTATGTGCCAGGAACTCTTCAGAGGGCGGGAAATACAGAGAAAAGCAAAAACATCTCTCAGTGTCCTGCATATAAATTTCTGCAGTGGAAGCTACTTTTGCATTTAAAAATTTAACCACAAGAAGCTCTTAAGGACAAGAACATGGAAAGGTAAATCAAGCTCCCAACAGTTACAATTGCTGCTTTTCTACCTATGTCTTTGTAACCCCAGTAGCAAGCACAGTACTTAGTACAAAATAGATCATTTATAGACATTAGTTGAAGGACTCTCAGAGCCCATCATAGAGCCTGACCTACAACACCTGATTTGAGAACTGCCTACCTTCTGCATCTCCAGGAGAATTTAAGCAGAAAAGTTATGGGCACTAAAGTCAATATGGTAACTAATACATAAAACAATGGAAGGCTACTGAAGATGGGATGCATCAGTTAGTGGACAGAAGAGAATGGTCCTCAGAAACCCAAAGGAAGAACTCAGGCCCTGAGAAATTACTGTTCATATTACTTGAAATGTTTTTCCCTTTCCCCATTTTATCATGTACATTTCTTTTTTTTTTTTTTTTTTTGCTGACAAAATCCAAATGACTTTATTTGGTGGAAGAAAAACAAGTCCATCAGACTTTCCCATGAACATTTGTTTGATTTTGATATAGCACTTCCAAAAACTGTGAAATGGATGGGGCTTTTTATCATGAGTTAGATTAGGCTAAAAATACCAAATTATAAACAAAACAGAGAGCAACAAATTTCTTTGATAAAAGTAAATCCTTTATTTTTCCTCCTAGGTGGGCCCCTCTTACCTTAAATTAAGATGATAGCTAATAAAAGATGAGAATTAAATTGCTTTTTTAAGATTTGCAAAGTACTCTATCCACCTAATTCCACTGATTCTCACAACAGCCCTGTGAATAAGGTAATATCATTCTCATCTCCATTTTACAGGTGTGAAAACAGGGGATCAGAGAAGCTAAGTGACATACCCACTTAAATCATACTATAAGGGCCTGAGTTGGGATTTCAAATCAAGTCTTCCTGACTCCAGGTTCTGCACTAACCTTAACACTACATTGCCTCTCCTGTGTAACATATATGGAAGGTTTTGAATAACACATAGTAAATATTGAACCAGATAGCAATACTGAATTACAAGGAAATCGGGAGTTCAGGGGAACAAACTATTAAAATAAATCTTAATCAATTCCTCCTAACAAAATAAAAAAGTAGATATATTTTATCCTGAGTGACTGGATCATTAACTTTAGTTGTCATAGCCTTTGTCTACATTCTCTATGCAAAAGGAAAATGCCATGCCATTGGCCCACTTCAAAGGTCAGTAGATAATAGTAAACAATTTAGATCTCTGGAGAATTGATTGGGCTGGCAAACACTATAGACATAACAAACTTATATGGACCATTTCATTTGGCTCTATTTTCATTTTTTTTAATTTTATTTTATTTGCAAAACATATGTATGGGTAATTTTTCAACATTAACCCTTACATAGCTTTCTGTTACAGATTTTTCCCCCCAACTCCCCACCCCTCCCCTAGATGGCAGGATATCCACTACGTGTTAATTATGTTAAAATATTTGGCAAATCAAATATATGTATACATATTTCCAAACTTATCATTGTTGTATCACGTACATTTCTACCCATGTTATAAATCCCATTTTAAACACCCCCTTTTCCACAGTTTTGCTAGAAGTGAATTGTCCCTTGAATTTCACTCAGGATTTACATTTTGAACTTAACATCCTATAGTGCAGAATATTATCTACTTGAGCTGATTAATGCTCTACAAGACTATAAGCTCCTTGAGGACAAAAGCTATATATGTTCATACTTCTTCCCCAGGACCTACCTCAAAGGTCTACAAACAGCAGTGGTTCAGTGTTTACTGAATATATGCTAAAGCACTCATATCCTTGATTTGCTAAATACCTACTTCTCTAGTATGAAATTTCTGTGTAAATACTACCCCTAGATGAGTTTAAAAAAAAAAAAAAGAATCAGAGATTACATTCTGTTAAAAATCAGGGAAATTCAGGTCTGGGCCTCCCTGAAGGGGAAGACAGGTTTAGCCAGAAGTTTTTTACTTCCTCTGAAATCACACCACAAAGGTAGGAAGCTTTCTTAAGCTCCACTGAAGGTGAGCCTTGCCTGGGTTACAGGACTCCTAAGTGGTAAAAAATGTTTGTGTGATATACAACCACCAGGCATTTTACTCACCCTTAATTTAAAATTCACATTCAAACATTCCTGGGGATATTGGTGCCCTTGTAGGATTCCAATGGGAGGCCAGGATCACAGTGTAATGAGCAGCAGCAAAGAATGGGAAAAGTCCCGCTAGAGAGACAAGAGGCCTCAGGAGGTTTAAGTCAGCAATTGCTTACCATGTGACCTTGAACAAATCACTCCGTTCCTCTACCTCAGTCCACATAATGGAGATAAGCATACTGATCTGCTGTATCTCACAAGGTTCTTGGAAGAAAAGGCAGGGAAAGCATGATCTGCTTCTTTGCTGCAGCCCTGTGTGCATCTGCACATACGTGCATGCTGATAATAAAGATTTCTTTATTAAGAGTTTCCCTGACTATCCTATTTAGATATGTTACATAACAGTACCAAATGATGTGCATAATACAAAGTATTACCTCAATCTTTTCCCACCAAGAATAAAACACGATATTAATTATACTTTAAATTTTTGACTTGGCAGGCATACATACAGTTCCACTATCCCTATAAACCCATAAAATGTTGTAAAGAAAACTGTTATGTGCCTGAATGAAGTCTAGCAGATATCCTCTGGGTCTTTTCCCTGCTTTTCCCAAAAAGAAAGACGAGGAATCAGAATGCTAATCTCACCTCCATATAAACTCCCTGAAGGACTCAAATGAAAGTACAGTAATTCAACCTTCAGACCTATTTCTAGATTTTAAGATGAAGGCTACCTCTGTCTTTCACCAGAGTACTGTTAAAAAAAAAAAATCTAACAATAAACAACAGAATGGGACTTTGAAAACAGAAAAGGTTACAGCAGCATATTTTTATTACCCTGCATCAAAATCTACCCAATTAACAGAGTAGTCTCATTTAATCTAGCTCAGATACAACCACATGTTAATAGTGGGAATAAAACAATTCCTCTCTATGGTTTTCAGAAAAGTACTCTGGGACCTTCTGGGAGGAACACAGCTATATAAATATGCTATTATTATAATTATCATAATAATCCTTATCTGATTGTACAGCTATAGATTCTTTTTAAAAGGCATATAAATAAAAGAGACAAATAAAATGATTAAGAGGCATTCAAAGCTTCACATGCTGAAATAGTTTAGAAAAGAAAAAAAATATATTATTTTAGTCACAAACCTTGTGACTGTCAGCTAAAGTGCTCCAGAACTACTCTCATTGGCTTGGTTTTGCAGAGCTTTACTGCAATTATGAACTGACTTCTATAGGCTGATAAATCAGAACTTGGATAAGTGATTTTCAAATCTCATCTGTGCAATTTTAGTTTGATGTAAACTATTTTTTTCAAAAATTTCTTTTAAAAAATAAACCTAAGTTCATAAAAATATGAGCTGTCACAGAAATATCTTCCTGGCTAGCTTCTGCCACCAGGGAAAAGCTGCTATTCTTATATTAATAATTCTTCCCAGAATTAATCAGTCATTGTACATTAGAACCAGCAGCTGGAGTGTTTTGAGTGATAATGAAACCTGTAACAAGGCATCTTCAGCCGTCTTTTCAAGACAATAAGGGAATTAAAATTTCAATTTAAATGCAGAGGTTTGAAACACGCTTCAGTGGCAAAATTACTTCAATTAATGTGAGTGGAATACAAAAGACAGACTGCAGAAATGTGATGCAGCAACCAGAAATTATGTCATTAATGTGCTTGCATCCACCCAGCACAATGACTGCAAAGGTCTAATTTAGACTGTACATATCACAAAGCTACAGGCAACAATATTAATCAAGTCTCCGATTTCAATGTGAGGGAAACAGGCTTCTTGTTGAATCACTTTTAGCTTTTCATAAGCCAACAGCAGCTGTTTACCTTGAAGAAGGAAACAAAGGAACAAGCCTATTTGCAAACATTCCTAGTTATGACAATTTAATTATTTCATACAATATCTGAGTTACCATATCAAAAGTAAAAATAAAAAAGTCCAATCAAGACGATGTACCTATGATTCTGATATTGAAGGGGGTGACAAGAGGAGTTAGCAATACCCAATGGCAACCCACTGACTTATTTACTTAGGATTTACTAATGTTGCTCTTGGCAGGGGTAACATTTACTGGGCTTCTTGAAATGTAAGATACAAATCTTTTAATAAAGTAAAAGAAGAAATGGCATCTAAGAACAAAACTATATTTTGTCATCACTTTCCTTTTAGTATCTTTCAGCAAAGACTTCCATTTGATCCTCTGAGAGGCCATAAGATTTTGCTTCCAAAAGTATACTAGGAGGGAAAGAAATGTGATCCCCCCCCCCCATGGAAGGCTTGCAGAAAAGCCATTATTGCCCTCTGTTGTGCTTTTCTCCACAGTTCTACAGAATGGGAACAAAACTAAACATCCTCTTTTCATTTTTTAACAAATGATATAGTAAAAACATACCAAGTCATTATGAATAGATATCAATGTGAAAAGAGAAAAAAGAAGGAAAGATTAAATGATGATCTAGAAAACCAGGAAAGGAAATAAGATGGACCAACAGCTTCTACAGGAATGGTCAGGCTGTCTGCATACTCTATATCATGTCTCAATCATTTCAACATAGATTAATTGAAGCCTAAATAATATAAATTGCCATAAAAATATATAGAGGTAAGGTAACTGACCTCTAAAATGGTGGACAATGTGTTCCACAATTCTAGTTCATATTTCCTAAAAGTACCTGGCATATTCACTAATTGTAACTAATGTTACTTTCACTACTTTCAGCAGCCTTCTTCATTCTGCAATACCTTTAACTTTTCAGTGTCCTCCTCTGATTGGTAGATTCATTCCTGAACCTCCAATTTAGAAAATGCCCACAGAAGAAGTTGTTGTTTGTGCTTCCCTAACCAACCACACATACGCAAACATGGTATAAAGATCTCTTTGGACTACATTTGGGCTTTATCTCTATATAGTTAACTCCCATAACTGACCCCTCCAACTTTTCAACTCCCTTTTTTGTATCATTTCCCCACTTTAGAATATAAAATCCTTGAGGCAGGGATATTTGGGAGGGCGAGTTACTTGCATTTGTTTTTTCAGCATTTTCCATAAAGCTTTGCAATAAGAGCTTAACAAATTCCTTACCCATATATTTTTCTATCTACACAGAGCCCATACCCTAAATTTTTCTGTCTTCAAAGTCATTGGAATAAGACAATATAGCAGCAGAGTATTTACAATGATAATATCACCCTCCTTCAAAAAAAAAAAAAAGACAAAATATATTAGAGGTTTGGTTGCTACCAAACTGCATAACCTTTGATTCAGCAAGACCACCATGAGGTCTACATCCCAAAGAGATCACTAAAAAGGGGGAGAGGGGAAGACTATAGATACAGAAATATTCATAACTGCTCTTTCTGTGGTAGTAAAAAATTGGAAAATTGAGAAGATGCTCATCAATTGGGGAAAAGCTGAACAAGCTGTGGTAAAGGAATGTAATGGAATACCACTGTGCTTTAAGAAATGATGAGCAGGCTCATTTATGAAAAATCTGGAAAGACTTGCATAAACTGATGCAAAGTGAAATGAACAGAACCAGAAGAACACCTTGTAAGATGAACAACTATGAATGACTTAGTTCTTCTCAGCAATACAATGATCCAAATTAATTATAAAGGATTTATGATAGAAATCCACATCCAGAGAAAGAAATGGTGGCTTCTGAATGCAGATCAAAGAATACTATTTTCTTTCTTTTTTTTTTTTTTGGTGGCTTTTATCTTTTTACTCTGTTTCTTCTTTCACTGTGACTAATATGGAAATATGTTTTATATGACTACACATATATAATCTATATCAAACTGCTTACTGTTTTAGGATGAGGGGAGGAGAAAAAATTGGAACTCCAAAATTTGTAAAAAAAAAAAAAAAAAAAAAAACAACCTGATTGCTTGGAAAAATTTAAGAACCTTTATATTTCAGAATAACATCAAGTTGTTTCATGATTAACAAACGGATAAAAGTCTCCGTAAAAAGAATATGCATAATTTCTATTGGGCTTATATCCCAAAGAAATCATAAAGGAAGGAAAAGGCCCCACATGTGCAAGAATGTTTGTGGCAGCCCTTTTTGTAGTGGCTAGAAACTGGAAATTGAATAGATGCCCTTCAATTGGAGAATGGCTGAATAAATTATGGTATATGAATGTTATGGAATATTATTGTTCTGTAAGAAATGACCAGCAAGATGATTTCAGAGAGGCCTGGAGAGACTTACATGAACTGATGCTGAGTGAAATGAGCAGAACCAGGAGATCATTATACACGGCAACAACAGTACTATATGACGATCAATTCTGATGGACATGGCTCTCTTCAACAATGATATGTTTCAAACCACCTCCAATTGTTCACTGAAGAAAGCCATATACACCCAGAGAGAGGGATGCAAAATGTGGACCACAACATAACATTCTCATACTCCTTGATTGATGTTTGCTTACATTGTGTTTCCTTTATCTGATATATCGTTTGTGTAGATAAGATTTTTCTTACACACCAATGATAAGTTTGGAAATATGTATACATATATTCGATTTGCCAATATTTTAACATAATTAACATGTAGTGGATATCCTGCCATCTAGGGGAGGGGTGGGGAGTTGGGGGGAAAATTTGTAACGGAAAGCTATGTAAGGGTTATTGTTCAAGAATTACCCACACATATGTTATGCAAATAAAATAAAAATTTAAAAAAAAAAAAAAAAAAAAAAAAAGAATATGCATAGAAAGTACCTTATCAGTTTAGAGCAATATTTGAAGATATTAAAAATCTCTATTCCCCTAAAAGGGAGCTGACATGATGGCAATAAGACTGTGGAAGCCAAGCTAAATTTAATTCTACATCAGTAGAACTAAACATTTTGAGTCAAGGGCCTCTCTTTTGGCATAGGGATAAATGTCACAGACATCATCCGAGACTACCCTTTCTTCTCTTCCCACCAAATCTCAAATGTTGATTCCAGAACCTTACACCAAAATGACTATAACGTTGCTGGCATCCAACCTTTTCTACTAATATATTCCCTCTGTTCCACTCTCTTCACACACACCCCCGTTCAAACAGATGACAATGAATTTGGGCCAATATCCTTCACCAGGTTAACAGCCATCAACAAATTCATTAATTAGGCCATTTTACAATTATTTGTTAACTGGAAACAGCTATTCATTAAAATGAATTCTCAGGTTTATTAAAAGAACTCATGTTTGTCAAAAGATGGTACGTGAATTTTATAAGTATTTGAAAAGGTATAAGCCCATTTCATAGGAAGGGGCCACCTTTACCAATGTCTATGTACTGAAAGCTTTGTAATTTAAGGGAGTAAGGGAAATACTTCCCAAAGAAACTATAGAGACCTAACTAATGAATTTGCTAAGAGTTTCTTCTCTAGAAAAAGCAGTCCAAACTGTAATGAAATGAAATTTTTGACCATGATTCCCAAGTGTTTCACTGTGCAGGGAGCCTCTGCTTCTAGGATCACAGATTTAGAGTTGAGAATGACTTGACATCCTCATTTTACAAATGAGGAAACCAAGGTCCTGATGGTTAAATGCTCTGGTCAGAAGTAGTAAATGGAAGAGCTAGGATTTCAATCCAAGTCCTTTCATCTCAAATCCAGTGTTTTTTCCACTGTGTCATGTATATGTATAGTGCAGAGACAAGTAAGCTTTTCCAAATACACAGCTTTCACAGGCAACTCCAATTTTCAGATCCAAAGTAGTCTGGAGACTTCTAACACCTGTGGCAAGGCTGCAGTGTAGATAATCCTGACTACACACATACAGGATCCTGACTGGCCCAAGGACTTACACTTTGGGCTAAAAGCTTTGAAAGACCATCTAGTCCAAACTTCTCATTTTATAGATGAGAAGCCAATTTAAAGAATCCCAATGTGAATCGGTTTACTCATGCTGGGCCCTGGATACACACAGTGGTTATCTTAATCTTTATACAGTTTGTTATCACAGAGAATATATTGGACCTTAAATGACGAAAGTCTGGATTTAAATATCTCCTCTGACACTGGCTAGTTAAATGGCCTTGTGCATATCATAACTCAAGTCTCAGTTTTCTTCTCTATGAAAGAGATTTAAAATACCTGTAGTATCTACCACACTGGGTAATTATAAGATATGAGTAGGCTCAGGGAAATAAAGCACTTAGAAAACAAAAAAGTTACGTAAATGTTACATATACTACTTTGGTGGAAATCATCAGGTAAAAATGGCTCCCCAAAATAGAAGTAGATGCAATGCACATACTTTTTAATCCTTTGCAAGTTGTTGTTCCATTCATTCAACAGGACCTTTTAAAAGACCCTATGTTTTTGTTTTCAAACTCTTTAATCCCCTCATTTGTCAGGTTCCTTCAAGAGTCCCTTAAAAAGCACAAAGAAATCATATATATACATATAGCCACACACATATACATATGAAAACACACACCATCTAGTGGTGAAAAAGGTAAAAGTTTAAGGCAAAGTTCTACAGGTTTCTAACCAAATGAACCAACAAGGTATACCAGAGTTAACCATTTGTTTACCATAGCTTTTCCATTTTGCAGGAACTGACTATAAAGGTTTTAACTCAATAGGGTCAAATGAATAAATAGAGTAGAACTGACAAGGGAAGCTTGTCACTCCCCTTCTTAAATCCCTAGCTTACATTCTACTTCAAGAGATAATTTGGGGGAGCCAAGATGGTGGAGTGAAAAGGTGACTTTCTGCCTCTCCTCCGATCTTCTCTCAAATCAACAATAAAATAAGCCTCTGAACTGATCTTCAAGTCAACGAACTCAGAAATATTTGGGCACAGCTCTCTGGATAACTTCATATCAGGTTAGTCGGACTCAGACAGAGAGATAAATAGATGACCCCTGTGCAGGCCGGAAGTGAGGGTGGGACTCAGCTCAGCTCATCGTGGAAGAAATTCCAAACTCCAAACTCCAAATTCCAAACACCTGGAGTTTATCTGAGGCACTCGGGACACTCTACCCTGATTGGGGGCAGGTGTTCTGGCAGACTTGCCTTATTTAAGGAGTAATTCGGACTTAGTCCTAGCCCCCACCGGCCCAGCACCTTAAGTCAACTCGCCGAAGTGCCCCAGGGCAAAGCTTTTTGCAGCCGCCCTTTTTTTCCCCCTACCTTAAAGAGATATCCACGCTGTCTAAAAAAAAAAAAAATGATGAAGAAGCAAAAGAGAGCTCTCACCATAGACAGCTTTTATCAAGGCAAAGAAACGACCCCAGAGCCAGAGATTCCTTTAGACAAAAATCCAGAGAAAATCAGCCAGGATCATCACTGGTCCCCTTTTCAAAAGGCCTTTCTGGAAGATTGCATAAAGAACCTCAAAAGAGAGCTGGAGGATAAATGGGAAAATAAACTGAAATCAGTGCAAGAAGGATATGATACACTGCAAAAGAGATATGAAAAAGACACCAATTTATTAAAAAATAAAATTAGTGAAGTGGAAAAAGAGTGCAATGAACAAATTGGCCAGTTACAAAAGGAGCTTAAAAAGGTAACTGAAGAAAACAACACTTTAAAAATAAGAATTGAACAAATGCAAGTGAATGACTCACTAAGACTTGAAGAATCAGTCAAACAAAAACAAAAAAATGAAAAACTAGAAGAAAATATGAAATATCTCCTAGGAAAAACAACTGACTTGGAAAATAGATCTAGGAGAGACAATCTAAGGATTATTGGACTTCCTGAAAGTCATGATGAAAAAAAGAATCTAAACACGATCTTCCAGGAAATCCTGAAAGAAAACTGCCCTGAAATTGTAGAATCAAAGGGCAAAATCACCATCAAAAGAATTCACCGATCACCTCCTGAAAGAGACCCCAAAATTAAGACCCCAAGGAATATCGTGGCTAAATTTCAGGACTATAGCACCAAGGAACAGATTCTGCTAGCAGCTAGAAAGAAACAATTCAAATACCGAGGATCAATAATTAGAATCACACAGGATTTGTCAGCTTCCACACTGAAGGATCGAAGGGCTTGGAACCAGATATTCCGAAGGGCAAAGGAAATTGGATTACAGCCAAGAATAACCTATCCAGCTAGAAGGAGCATTATCCTCCAGGGAAGAAGATGGTCATTCAATGATATAGGTGAATTTCACCTATTTCTAATGAAAAGACCAGATCAGAACAAAAAATTCGACACCCAAACACAGACTCAAGAGATGCATAAAAAGGTAAAAAGGAAAGGACTCTTGAGAACTTTATTTCTACTAGGGGGATACTCAAAGTTTGGGGGTATAATTAACTAGATATTACTTTGATAATATGAAAAAGAGAACTAGAGGGGAAAAGGTTGTCATACTGGGGAAAAGAGGGAAAAAGTGGTAAAATAAGATATAAAAAAAGGAGGTAAAAACAAGGTAAAATCACTTGAAGAGGCAAAGAAAACCTAATAAAATTGAGAGAAAGAGGGGAGGGAGATGAGCACTGTGTAAATCTTAATCTCATCAGGTTGGGCTCTAAAAGTGTATATCAGACATTTGATTTCACATAGAAACTTGGCTGTTGCTAGAGGGAATTGGGAGGAAAAGTAGGAAAAGTAAGGGACAAACTAATAGAAGGGAAAATAGAAGAATCAGGGGAAAGGAGTAAAAACAGGGGGAGGGGATCTAAAGGGTGGAGTATTGTTTGGGGGAGGGGGTCATCAAAAGGAAAGTACTGAGGAGGGGGGAAGGGAGAAAGGGGAAAGGAAAGGGGAAAACATAACTTGGGTAAATAAGATGGCAGGAAATAAAGAATTAGTTATTCTAACTGTGAATGTGAATGGGATGAACTCTCCCATAAAGCGGAAGCACATAGCAAACTGGATTAAAAACCAGAATCCCACAATATGTTGTCTACAAGAAACACATTTAAAACATAGTGACACATATAGAATGAAGGTAAACAGCTGGAGCAGAAAATATTATGCTTCAGGTGAACAAAAAAAAGCAGGGGTAGCAATCCTTATCTCAGATCAAGTAAAAGCCAAGGTAGATCTAATCAAAAGAGATAAGGAAGGAAACTATATTTTATTAAAGGGTACCATAGATAATGTAGCAATATCTATACTAAATATATATGCACCAAGTACAATAGCACACAAATTCCTAGGGGAGAAATTAAGAGAGATGCAAGAAGAAATAGACAGCCAAACGATACTAGTGGGGGATCTCAACCTTGCTCTCTCAGAATTAGATAAATCAAACTACAAAATAAACAAGAAAGAAACTAGGGAGATAAACCAATTGTTAGAAAAGTTAGGTATGACAGATCTATGGAGAAAGTTGAATGGAAACAGTAGAGAGTTTACTTTTTTCTCAGCAGTCCATGGAACATATACAAAAATTGACCATATATTAGAGCATAAAAACCTTAAAATCAAATGCAGAAAGGCAGAAATAGTAAATGCATCCTTTTCAGATCATGATGCAATAAAAATCAAATGCAATATAAGGCCAGGAGAAAATAAACCAAAAGGTAATTGGAAATTAAATAATCTAATCCTGAATAATGAATGGGTGAAAGAGCAAATCATAGACACAATCAATAATTTCATCCAGGAGAATGACAATAAGGAGACGACATACCAAAATTTGTGGGATACGGCCAAAGCGGTTATAAGGGGCAATTTTATATCTCTAGATGCTTACTTGCATAAAATAGAGAAAGAAAAGATCAATGAATTGGGCTTATTATTAAAAAAACTAGAAAAAGAACAAATTAAGAACCCTCAATTAAATACCAAATTGGAAATTCTAAAAGTAAAAGGAGAAATTAATAAAATCGAAAACAAGAAAACTATTGAGTTAATAAATAAAACTAAGAGTTGGTTCTATGAAAAAACCAACAAAATAGATAAGCCTTTAGTTAATTTGATAAGAAAAAGGAAAGAGGAAAATCAAATTGTTAAGTCTCAAGAATGATAAAGGAGAACTTTCCTCCAATGAAGAGGAAATTAGAGCAATAATTAGGAGTTACTTTGCCCAACTTTATGCCAGTAAGTTGGATAATCTAAATGAAATGGAGGAATATCTACAAAAATATAGATTGCCCAGGTTAACAGAAGAGGATATAAATTATTTAAATAGCCCCATATTAGAAAAAGAAATAGAACAAGCCATTAACCAACTCCCTAAGAAAAAATCTCCAGGGCCAGATGGATTTACATGTGAATTCTACCAAACATTCAAAGAACAATTGATTCCAATACTACACAAACTATTTGAGAAATTAGGGACAGAAGGTATACTGCCAGAATCCTTCTATGAGACCGATATGGTGCTGATAGCTAAACCAGGTAGGGCAAAAACAGAGAAAGAAAACTATAGACCAATTTCCCTAATGAATATTGATGCAAAAATTTTAAATAAGATATTAGCAATGAGATTACAGAAAGTCATCCCCAGGATAGTACACTATGACCAAGTAGGATTTATACCAGGGATGCAGGGCTGGTTCAATATTAGGAAAACTATCAGCATAATTAATTATATTAATAACCAAATTAACAAAAACCATATGATTATCTCAACAGATGCAGAAAAAGCCTTTGACAAAATCCAACACCCTTTCCTATTAAAAACACTAGAGAGTATAGGAATAAAGGGGCTTTTCCTTAAAATGATCAGTAGCAAATATTTAAAACCATCAGCAAGCATCATATGTAATGGAGACAAACTAAAACCATTCCCCATAAGATCAGGAATGAAACAAGGCTGCCCACTGTCACCATTACTATTTAATATTGTATTAGAAATGTTAGCTTTAGCAATAAGAGAAGAAAAAGAGATAAAAGGAATCAGAGTAGGTAATGAAGAAACCAAATTATCACTCTTTGCAGATGACATGATGGTATACTTAGAGAACCCTAGAGACTCAACTAAAAAACTACTAGAAACAATTCACAACTTTAGCAAAGTGGCAGGATTCAAAATTAATCCACATAAATCATCAACATTCTTATATATTACCAACAAAGTTCAGCAGCAGGAGATACAAAAAGAAATTCCATTCCAAACAGCAGATGATAGGATAAAATATTTGGGAATCTATCTGCCAAGGAAAAGTCAGAAACTATACGAACTAAATTACAAAACACTTTCCACACAAATAAAATCAGACCTAATCAATTGGAAAAATATTAAGTGCTCATGGGTAGGCAGAGCGAACATAATAAAAATGACAATACTACCCAAAGTAATCTACTTATTTAGTGCCATACCAATCAAACTCCCAAGAAATTATTTTACAGATCTAGAAAAAATAGTAGCAAAGTTCATTTGGAAGAACAAAAGGTCAAGGATTTCAAGGGGATTGATGAAAAAAAAGGCAGATGAAGATGGCCTTGCTGTACCAGATCTAAAACTATATTATAAAGCAGCGGTCATCAAAACCATTTGGTACTGGCTAAGAAATAGAGCAGTTGATCAGTGGCACAGGATAGGATATCAGGACAATCTAGGCAATAACCTTAACAATCTAGTATTCGATAAACCCAAAGACCTCAGCTTTTGGGATAAATACTCACTATTTGGCAAAAACTGCTGGGAAAATTGGAAACTAGTGTGGAAGAAATTAGGGCTTGACCCATACCTAACACCACATACCAAGATAAGATCTAAATGGGTTCATGATCTAGATATAAAGAGGGACTTTGTAAGCAAGTTAGAGGAAAGTAATATAATTTATCTCTCAGACCTGTGGAGATGGAATAAATTTATGTCCAAAGAAGACCTGGAACTCCTAATTGAACACCAGATGGACACTTTTGATTATCTTAAGTTAAAAAGTTTCTGTACAAACAAAACAAATGCAGACAAGATTAGGAGGGAAGCATCAAATTGGGAAATCATCTTTACATTTAATGGTTCTGATAAAGGCCTCATTTCTAAAATTTATAGAGAATTGTCTCATATATATAAGAATTCAAGCCACTCTTCAATAGATAAGTGGTCAAGGGATATGAACAGACAATTTTCAGATGATGAAATTAAAACCATCTCTAGTCATATGAAAAGTTGCTCCAAATCACTATTGATCAGAGAAATGCAAATTAAGACAACTCTGAGATACCACTACACACCTGTCAGATTGGCTAAAATGACAGGAAAAGATAACGATGAATGTTGGTGGGGATGTGGGAAAACTGGGCCACTAATACATTGTTGGTGGAACTGTGAACGGATCCA
>JAJPUD010000383.1:70555-85365 GCA_023553655.1 Myrmecobius fasciatus | reverse complement strand
ACATACCAAAATTTGTGGGATACGGCCAAAGCGGTTATAAGGGGCAATTTTATATCTCTAGATGCTTACTTGCATAAAATAGAGAAAGAAAAGATCAATGAATTGGGCTTATTATTAAAAAAACTAGAAAAAGAACAAATTAAAAACCCTCAATTAAATACCAAATTGGAAATTCTAAAAGTAAAAGGAGAAATTAATAAAATCGAAAACAAGAAAACTATTGAGTTAATAAATAAAACTAAGAGTTGGTTCTATGAAAAAACCAACAAAATAGATAAGCCTTTAGTTAATTTGATAAGAAAAAGGAAAGAGGAAAATCAAATTGTTAGTCTCAAGAATGATAAAGGAGAACTTTCCTCCAATGAAGAGGAAATTAGAGCAATAATTAGGAGTTACTTTGCCCAACTTTATGCCAGTAAGTTTCATAATCTAAATGAAATGGAGGAATATCTACAAAAATATAGATTGCCCAGGTTAACAGAAGAGGATATAAATTATTTAAATAGCCCCATATTAGAAAAAGAAATAGAACAAGCCATTAACCAACTCCCTAAGAAAAAATCTCCAGGGCCAGATGGATTTACATGTGAATTCTACCAAACATTCAAAGAACAATTGATTCCAATACTACACAAACTATTTGAGAAATTAGGGACAGAAGGTATACTGCCAGAATCCTTCTATGAGACCGATATAGCTGATAGCTAAACCAGGTAGGGTAAAAACAGATAAAGAAAACTATAGACCAATTTCCCTAATGAATATTGATGCAAAAATTTTAAATAAGATATTAGCAATGAGATTACAGAAAGTCATCCCCAGGATAGTATACTATGACCAAGTAGGATTTATACCAGGGATGCAGGGCTGGTTCAATATTAGGAAAACTATCAGCATAATTAATTATGTTAATAACCAAATTAACAAAAACCATATGATAATCTCAACAGATGCAGAAAAAGCCTTTGACAAAATCCAACACCCTTTCCTATTAAAAACACTAGAGAGTATAGGAATAAAGGGGCTTTTCCTTAAAATGATCAGTAGCAAATATTTAAAACCATCAGCAAGCATCATATGTAATGGAGACAAACTAAAACCATTCCCCATAAGATCAGGAATGAAACAAGGCTGCCCACTGTCACCATTACTATTTAATATTGTATTAGAAATGTTAGCTTTAGCAATAAGAGAAGAAAAAGAGATAAAAGGAATCAGAGTAGGTAATGAAGAAACCAAATTATCACTCTTTGCAGATGACATGATGGTATACTTAGAGAACCCTAGAGACTCAACTAAAAAACTACTAGAAACAATTCACAACTTTAGCAAAGTGGCAGGATTCAAAATTAATCCACATAAATCATCAACATTCTTATATATTACCAACAAAGTTCAGCAGCAGGAGATACAAAAAGAAATTCCATTCCAAACAGCAGATGATAGGATAAAATATTTGGGAATCTATCTGCCAAGGAAAAGTCAGAAACTATACGAACTAAATTACAAAACACTTTCCACACAAATAAAATCAGACCTAATCAATTGGAAAAATATTAAGTGCTCATGGGTAGGCAGAGCGAACATAATAAAAATGACAATACTACCCAAACTAATCTACTTATTTAGTGCCATACCAATCAAACTCCCAAGAAATTATTTTACAGATCTAGAAAAAATAGTAGCAAAGTTCATTTGGAAGAACAAAAGGTCAAGGATTTCAAGGGGATTGATGAAAAAAAAGGCAGATGAAGATGGCCTTGCTGTACCAGATCTAAAACTATATTATAAAGCAGCGGTCATCAAAACCATTTGGTACTGGCTAAGAAATAGAGCAGTCGATCAGTGGCACAGGATAGGATATCAGGACAATCTAGGCAATAACCTTAACAATCTAGTATTCGATAAACCCAAAGACCTCAGCTTTTGGGATAAATACTCACTATTTGGCAAAAACTGCTGGGAAAATTGGAAACTAGTGTGGAAGAAATTAGGGCTTGACCCATACCTAACACCACATACCAAGATAAGATCTAAATGGGTTCATGATCTAGATATAAAGAGGGACTTTGTAAGCAAGTTAGAGGAAAGTAATATAATTTATCTCTCAGACCTGTGGAGATGGAATAAATTTATGTCCAAAGAAGACCTGGAACTCCTAATTGAACACCAGATGGACACTTTTGATTATCTTAAGTTAAAAAGTTTCTGTACAAACAAAACAAATGCAGACAAGATTAGGAGGGAAGCATCAAATTGGGAAATCATCTTTACATTTAATGGTTCTGATAAAGGCCTCATTTCTAAAATTTATAGAGAATTGTCTCATATATATAAGAATTCAAGCCACTCTTCAATAGATAAGTGGTCAAGGGATATGAACAGACAATTTTCAGATGATGAAATTAAAACCATCTCTAGTCATATGAAAAGTTGCTCCAAATCACTATTGATCAGAGAAATGCAAATTAAGACAACTCTGAGATACCACTACACACCTGTCAGATTGGCTAAAATGACAGGAAAAGATAACGATGAATGTTGGTGGGGATGTGGGAAAACTGGGCCACTAATACATTGTTGGTGGAACTGTGAACGGATCCAACCATTCTGGAGAGCAATTTGGAGCTATGTTCAAAAAGTTGTCAAACTGTGCATACCCTTTGATCCAGCAGTGTTTCTACTGGGCCTATATCCCAAAGAGATCTTAGAGGAGGGAAAGGGCCCCACATGTGCAAGAATGTTTGTGGCAGCCCTTTTTGTGGTGGCTAGAAACTGGAAACTGAATGGATGTCCATCAATTGGAGAATGGCTGAATAAATTATGGTATATGAATGTTATGGAATATTCTTGCTCTGTAAGAAACAACCAGCAAGATGATTTCAGAGAGGCCTGGAGAGCCTTGCATGAACTGATGCTGAGTGAAACGAGCAGAACCAGGAGATCATCATACACAGCAACAACAGTATTACATGATGATCAATTCTGATGGACATGGCTCTCTGCAACGAAGAATTGTCTCAAACCAGTTCCAGTTGTTCACTGAAGAAAACCATATACACCCAGAGAGAGGGAAATGAAATATGGACTACAACATAACATTTTCATGATCTCTACTGACATTTGTTTGCATTGTGTTGCCTTTCTCTGATTCTTTTTTTTTCTTGTAGATAGGATTTTTCTTGCATAACTTCTCAAGCATTTCAACATTATTAGCATGTAGTGGACTTCCTGCCATCTAGGGGAGGGGAGGGGACTGGGGGTAAAATTTGTAATGGAAAGCTTTGTAAAGATCAATGTTAGGGAACTACCCATACATATGTTATACAAATAAAAAGCTTTAACAAAAAAAAATAAATAAATAAATAAAAAATAAAATGTGGGATTCTTAAATTCATGATGTGAAATTAAGATAAAAAAGAAAAAAAAAAAAGAAACTGGAAACTGAAGGGATGCCCATCAATTGGAGAGTGGCTGAATAAATTATGGTATATGAATGTTATGGAATATCATTGCTCTGTAAGAAACGACCAGCAGGACGATTTCAGAGAGGCCTGGAGAGACTTGCATGAACTGATGCTGAGTGAAACGAGCAGAACCAGGAGATCATCATACACAGCAACAACAGTGTTACATGATGATCAATTCTGATGGACATGGCTCTCTGCAACAAAGAATTGTCTCAAACTAGTTCCAATTGTTCACTGAAGAAAACCATATACACCCAGAGAGAGGGAAATGAAATATGGACCACAACGTAACATTTTCATGATCTCTATTGACATTTGTTTGCATTGTGTTGCCTTTCTCTGATTCTTTTTTTTTTTTCTTGTAGATAGGATTTTTCTTGCATAACTTCTCAAGCATTTCAACATTATTAACATGTAGTGGACTTCCTGCCATCTAGGGGAGGGGAGGGGACTGGGGGTAAAATTTGTAATGGAAAGCTTTGTAAAGATCAATGTTGGGGAACTACCCATACATATGTTATACAAATAAAAAGCTTTAATAAAAAAAAAGAGATAATTTGGTTCAATGCAATAAATATTTCCTAAGCACCATAAAAAACACATGCTCTGAGTAAAACAGGAGGTGGAGAGACAGAGAATGGGGAAAGGCCTGGAAGGAGTCGGAAGGTTTAAAATAGTAGCTATAGAGAATATGATAGTCTATAAAGGAAGAATAAGAGTATTTCATCCAATGATAGCAAATCCCTAAACCTCCAGCAAGTCAAGCTAGTTTTTCTACAGAAGGTAGTGAAATTGTTCTCAAGATTTAAAGGCTCAAAGGAGTAAGGCTGGAGTCACTGAAGTTCCTACTCATCTGAACACAGAACAGCCAAGGACAGGAAAGACTCATCTCTCTCCAGCTTTCTCCTGAAAGGTGATGGTCCTTGCCCAGCGGGATCTCATAATGAGAATGGACACCAATTCTTCAAATGGAACTTGCAGAGCAGATACCAAGGGCAAGGAGGCCTCTAGTCCTAATCTCTTGGGCAAGGACAAGAGCATCAGCAGGGGAGAAGTCTCTGCTTTCCCCTGGGGCAGCATCCTCTCTTTCTTTACCAGACGCAGCCCTCATTCACCTTGCGCAGACATGTGGCTGTTAAATTGATGTTCATAATATTCATAATGCCAGTGGCACTCAACCACAGAGAATGGTAGGTGCCATTTCCTCAGGATATTCCTCAGGATATTAACAACACAAGAAAGAATATTTAAGTACCAAATATCAGAATGCAAAGATTCTCCCTCTTCTTCCCTCTCCCATATATATCCCTAACAAGTTTTAGACTGTGATGATTTTCCTAAAAGTGTGAATATGATAAAGAGAATATAGAGGAGAGATGTATTAGAGAGGAAAAGGGCTGAAAGAAATGAAATGGAGAAGCTAAAGAACGTATAATGTTATAGTGAGTCTAAAGCTGCCTCTCGCAAGTTCCAGCCTCTGATCTCAGATGTGACATTTGAGGCTCAGACAACATTAATAATGGATTTTCCTCAGTTCTCACCCTTCCTGACCTCTCTCTCGTCTCTGACACTGCTGATCACCTTCTTCTCCCTGATACTCTCTCTGCATTTCCATGACGCTGCTCTCCTGCTCTTCTCCCACCTGTCTAACAGCTCCTTCTAGCTTCCTCTGCAGGGCCTTCACTCAGATCACATCTACCAAGCATGGGTGTCTCCCAAGGCGCCGTCCTGGGCCCTTTTCACTTCTCCACAGATTCAGATTCTCAGAGCTACTTTTCCAGCTCTATCCTCTCTCAAACCTTGGTTTTCACAAAGTCAGCGGCCTATTTGACACCCTGAAGTAGGCATTCTATAGATAATAAACTCAGGGCTACTAGGTGGCACAGTGGAGAAAGCACCAGCCGGACCTGAGTTCAAATTTGACCTCAGATACTTAACACTTACATCCTGTGACCCTGGACAGGTCACTTAACCCCAATTGCCTCACACAACAACAACAAAAACCAGACATCACAAACTCAGCATGTCTACAATTGAGCTCACAGCTCGGTGCTGCCCAGGCCTGAGGGGGCCCTGTCTCTCTGCAAATGCCCCTACTGGCTTAACCCCGACTGCTCTCTCTTGGATAAGATGCACCAGGTCAGCGACAGCTAACTCCGAGACTGACCCAGGATGACTCCCGGTCATGTGGGCATTCTGCCCCCGCCTCTTTCCTCCAGCAGGCTAGCAGGCCCACAGAAACTCTCTGTGCTGCCAAAGGACTCCTAAGAGGTCCTGGTCCTGGGTGGGGGCAGTGGCTCCAAATAAAAAAGCAGGGGCTGAAAATATAGCCACTTTTGAGCCTAGTGAGAATCACTTTTATGCAGCCTCTGTGGACCCTGATGGGTGCTAGTTCCAAAAAGCTGACATCATCCAGCCATTGCAAGGCAAGAGTTATTTCAACAGGAGTACAATGGATCAAATCAAGAATGAGAGAGCTGGATCCAAACAAGAACTGCATCCCCACTGATGAAAGTAAAGAGATTGCTTATAAATATCTCAACATCGCTTCTGGAATCAAATTGGAATTTGAAAAGATCAAAGGTTTGCCTGAAGGTTTTAGATATCCTAAAATAGGGCCCAATTATTCCACTGAGACTGTGGTAAAAACATGGAAAGCTCTGCAGGGCTTCAAAAAGGGCAGTGCCATCTTCACCTTCCTAAACACTCTGATTAAGTGTGCAGGGGCTCCACAGAAGAGCATGTATTTGTTGGAAGCCTACATAAGGAAGACAGGAAAGCAGGCCAAAGCCAATATAATTTTCAATACCGGGAGCCATTTTGGGGGTTAAAAATTATGCAGATGGATGGGCATGGCTCTCTTCAACAATGAAATGTTTCAAACCAGTTCAATTGTTCACTGAAGAAAGCCATATATACCCAGAGAGAGGGATGTGAAATGTGGACCACAACATTTCCATGCTCTCTACTGATGCTTCCTTGCATTGTGTTTCCTTTCTCTGATTTTTTTTTCTTGTAGATCTTACTTTTCTTGAACAGCAAGATAACTGTAAAAATATGTATACACATATTCAATTTGTCAAGTATTTTAACATAATTAACATGTAGTGGATTTCCTGCTATCTTGGGGAGGGGTGGGGACCAGTGGAGAAAAATTTGTAACGAAAAGCTTTGTAAGGGATAATGTTGAAGAATTACCCATATATATGTTTTGCAAATAAAAAGCTTTAATAAAAAAAAAAAGTATGCAGATGCCCTAAAAGAAATTGTCAAGGCCAGGAGCCTCAGCAAAACCTTACTGAAGTTTGGCCAGAAAAACACAAGGCAAGGATGATTTCAGAGAGGCCTGGAGAGACCTGCATGAACTGATGCTGAGTGAAATCAGCAGAACCAGGAGAACATTATACACAGCAACAAGACTATATAATGATCAATTCTGATGGACATGGTTCTCTTCAACAATGATGTGATTCAAAACAGTTCCTATTGTTCAGCGATGAAGAAAGTCATATACATCCAGAGAGAGGCCTGTGGGAACTGAGTGTGAACCACAACACAGCATTTTAACGCTTTCTGTGAATATTTCCATGCATTTTGTTTTCCTTCTTAGGTTGTTTTTTTTTTCTTCTCTCTTTCTAGATCTGATGTTTCTTGTGCAGTAAGATAACTGTATAGATATATATACATATATTGGATTTGTCATATAATTTATCATATTTAGCATGTATTAGATTGCCTGTCATCTAGGGGTGGGGGGTGGGGGGAAGGGGAGGAAAAGCTTGGAACAAAAAAAAAAGTTTTGCAAAGGTCAATGTAGAAAAATCACTCATATGTTTTGTAAATAAAAAGCTTTTAATAAAAAAAATAAAAACAAAAAACAAAAAACACAAGGCAGTATTTGAAGACTTGGACAATCCTGGAAAGGCCAAAGTGATTTCACATGAGATGCTTCATGTTATCCATAGATGGGGCCCCCAGATGTGGTCTGGGGTGGTCCTTTGCAGATGCTGCCAGCTGGGCAGATGTGAACAAAGAAACTACAGCACAAGAAATACTCAAATGTTTTTGGCATTGGAGACTACACCAACCTTCGCACATCAAAGGAACCACCTGCAGTAGCCGCTCAGTCTGAAGAATCAAGAACCAGTCAACAAGCATAATGTGTCCACTTATAACAAGCTACAAGAAGGTAATGATAGCCAAGTTTAACTACAGTGCCTGGCCTCCAGAAACCTTCCCCTTGGAGCAGAGTAAAGAATGACTCTCCATGTACCTTATGAAAGCTGATGTGATCCCTTTTCTCTATTAGAATGGAATGCTAACAGGATAGTAGGATAGCCCAGCTTGTTTGCAGAAATTGCTACATTTGGATAGAGATTAGACTTGACTAAAGACCTACATTCCTGACCAGCCTCTTGCAATAGAGAGTTTCTAACCCTGAACCACTGCCTTCCACCCAAAGTAGAATGAAGGACTTAAAGTTAAGTCTTTTAAATAATTTGTACCCTTACAACTGCTTCCTTTATCATTTGTCTTTGAAAAAGACAACTTGCTGACTGGCCCACCTAAATGAAAGGGTCCAATCTTTACATTCTGGTACTTTTGTACTAGTGTGATACTGGTATCAGAAGTCCACTATGATAATGGTGAAAATGAAACATCACATCGTTATTTTTCTCCATTATGAATATTCAACACGAGGTTTACATAATTTATTTCAAAAAAACAAGTCAGATCACCAAGTTAACCATAGATTTTTGCATTTTTGTGGATTTTAGGTGAGGCTGATTCTTAGGTAAGTGGCCAAATTGCCAAACTGGGACATACATTGTTTTCAGATCATATCTAATTGTAAGACTGCTGAATAGGGGAACATTCCAGTTCCATCACTTTCAAAGGGAAATGCTAACATCCGTCCCTATGGATGTTTTGTTGAAGTGCTTGGGTGTGTTAGGCCATTTTCTTTTCCCCAGAATCACTAACCCCACTTCCCAACACTATCTTCCCCATGATTCCAGGTTCACAACGTAAGTATCATGCTTGACTCCTCATGTACAATATTCTCACTAATTCCACATATAATCAGTTGCCAAATCCTGTCATTTCTGTACATCTTTTATACATACTTCCTTCTCTCTCTGACACTACCACCACCCTAGTGTAGTCCCTCACAACCTCACACCTGGAATATAGTGCAATATCACAGTAGTTGATCGCCTTCTTTCATGGTGCCCACCATTCCAGGCTACTCTACACTCAACTCTTTTTTTTTTTTTTTTTTTTTTGGCCTTTCTTTGTTTTTTTTTGTTTTGTTTTTTTTTTTTTTAGCACTGAGTCAAATGCTCAGGAATTTGAAACACTTAAGAACTCTGATGAATACAATGACCAACACAGCTGCAAAGGACCCATGAGGAAATATACTATATACCTCCATACAGACAGCTGAGGGGCAGAGTGGGCAGAATGGCATATATTTTCTTTTCTTTTTCTTTCATTCTTGCTTTTTTGGGGGGAGGAGAGAGGGGAGAAGATGGTAAGAGAAGGTGAAATGGCTAATGCAGGAATTTGTTTTGCATAGCCATAAATATTTCAAATGGGTTTGTTTTTGTTGTCTTCATGAAGGGGAAAAAGGAGAAAAAAAATTCAGAACTGAAAATAAAGTTTAATTTAAAAATACAAAATACAAAAAACAAAATTGTTGACCAATAATCCTACTTCCATAAAGTGGCAGCCCTTTATTTAAATATTTGAACACCACTAGAATGTATCTAATTCCTCCTCTAACTTTCCCAAGTCATTTTTTTCACAAAGTAAAAACATTTAAAAGCAGAGCAAAGAGAAACAATACCTCTCTATATATAAAAGAATACACTTCTTCCACAGACTTCTACGATCACATCTCTACCACCACATAATTGTGAAACCAGAGGCTAGTCCCTCTATTACTTCTTTTAAAGATGGGAGAGGAATGAGGCTCTTATAAATAGCTGTAAAGTCACTCTTCTTCAATCTAAATGCCTTAATTTCTTCCAACTAATTTATACACGACCTAGATTTGAGTCCTTATAATCCTAGTTACATTCTTATGGACACAATTCAATTCATCAATCTCAGCAGTAGACACTATCATGAGGCTATCACTGTCCTTGCAATGGACACTCTCCTGCTCTCCACCCTCAGATCTAACCTTTTTGGGCTGCCACATTTAGTGCAGAGAAATAAGAGGGACTGGCCCTCTCTCAATTCTGATCCCATGTACGAACACTTCCACTCAAACTCCCTCTACTGTCAAGTTCATATAAGAGAGAGGCAAATTTTACATCTAAATATGATACTGAGAATGCTGTAGAATGTTTTTTAACAACCAATTCCAATTTTATATAAATTTTATTGAATTCTCTGAAAACAGAAAGCAAATCTTTCCTACACCAAAATTGGAACTAGTTACCTTAGGCTTACAGTGTCACAGGCCACACAACCACCTGAGTTTCCCACCTTCTCTCTGTGTTCCAAATACTAGTTCTATGCACTTGGGATTTGAGGGAATAATTTATGAAAACACCATGCAATAAAATAAATTCAAATTCTATTTTATTTTAACCTCACTACCATCCCAAAAGGTTTGTCTCCAAGAGATGAATTTGGCCACATCAATTCAAGAAGATGGCTTTAGTAAGTTATCAAGGAGCTACTGTATTAACTGAACCAAATGAAATCATGGATCATTTTAATAACTACAGTAAATCCCTTTTAAAGATTGCTGCAAATGAGTCAGGGTCTATATGTAATACATACCATGCATATACAATATAATCCTATGACTCTTCAACTGCTCAAGATTAGCTAGTTGACTGTCCCCTATATAAGTTTTTCTCTTAAATCCAAAATAAAGCTTATTAAAGCCTTGTTTAGGTTTTTCCAAAACAATATAAACCAAGGATTAGAAGTAAAGGGAATATATAGAGAATTGTCTCATATTTATAAGAATTCAAGCCATTCTCCAATCGATAAATGGTCAAAGGATGTGAACAATTTTCAGAGGATGAAATTAAAACTATTTGTAGTCATATGAAAAGGTACGCCAAATCACTATTGATCAGAGAAATGCAAATTAAGACAACCCTGAGGTACCACTACACACCTGTCAGATTGGCTAAAATGACAGGAAAAGTTAATGAAGAATGTTGGAGGGGATGTGGGAAGGCTGGGGCACTGATGCAGTGTTGGTGGAGCTGTGAATGGATCCAGCCATTCTGGAGAGCAATTTGGAACTATGCTCAAAAAGTTATCAAACTGTGCATACCCTTTGACCCAGCAGTGTTTCTATTGGGCTTATATCCCAAAGAGATCCTTAAAGAAAGGGCCCCACATGTGCAAGAATGTTTGTGGCAGCCCTTTTTGTAGTGGCTAGAAACTGGAAACTGAATAGATGCCCATCAATTGGAGAGTGGCTGAATAAATTATGGTATATGAATATTATGGAATATTATTGTTCTGTAAGAAACAACCAGCAGGACGATTTCAGAGAGGCCTGGAGAGACTTGCATGAACTGATGCTGAGTGAAATGAGCAGAACCAGGAGATCATTACACAGGGCAACAACAATACTATATGATGATCAACTCTGATAGACATGGCTCTCTTCAACAATGAAATGTTTCAAACCACCTCCAATTGTTCAGTGAAGAAAGCCATATACACCCAGAGACAGGGATCTGAAATGTGGACCACAACATAACATTCTCATACTCTCGATTGATGTTTGCTTACATTGTGTTTCCTTTATCTGATATGTTTTTCGTGTAGATACGATTTTTCTTGCATAATAATGTGTGGAAATATGTATACATATATTCGATTTGTCAAGTATTTTAACATAATTATCATGTAGTGGATATCCTGCCATCTACGGGAGGGGTGGGGAGTAGGGGGGAAAAATTTGTAACAGAAAGCTATGTAAGGGTTAATGTTGAAGAATTACCCATACATATGTTTTGCAAATAAAATTTAAAAAAAAAAGAAGTAAAGGGAAGTCTTTTCAATATTTGATTTTTAATTAGCAAACAGATAAGCCTTGCTTTACTTAACTCAAACAAGAAATGTGAAATCCTATAAGGGATAAAGATCAGATCTGAAAAAAATTCCAATGACCTACCTAATATGACTACACTTGAAATTAGACCCAATTCAAAACTGGACTACATAGAAGTGTTTCAACAACAAATTTGTTTTATTCTGTCTATGCCTTTTCACATCACAACTTTAATTGGCACCTATTTTAAAAATAAAGAAGCTTATGCCCTCAGAAATTACGTGTGGGTTGGTAGGAAGCAACAACCTGGAGAACATGAAAATGATCTCTTCCTTTCCTCTAAACTCCCATAATATATGGTATCTTTTCACACCTCTCTGATTTTCTACATTGCAAGAAAGTCATGTTCATGACTCTTTCCTACTAGACTATAATCTGTATGACTGCTAAGAGCAAACCTTATTCTTCTTTGCCTTAAATACAGAAACTGTTTTGCTGGATTGGAAAAAAAAAAAAAAAAAGGCACTTGATCCAAAACAGTGACAAGCCTATTATAACAATCTCTATAAGAATGTAACCAAGAAAAGCTTTTACATTTAAACATCCATATAATATACATGTATTCAGGATCCATAAGCCAATATTAACGTAAGAATGACTTCCATTAGGATTTCTATAACAACTATTATTCCAGATGATATCACCTTGAGCAAGTTACTGGGAATCAACATTTCTAGTAGGACTCCCAAGGGCAGACCACTATTAACCTAGAGTAGCTGTGAAAATTGACCATTCATTCCTTATCCCATAAGTAGGCTTTAATCCATGACAGGATGTCAGAGCACCTCTCACCTCATGGCTACCAAATATCCTTAAAAGCATCTCATAAAGGACTTTTATCAAAATGCTCCTTGTAAGTATGAATAAATTAAGACTGCAGAAATAAGACACGAAGGGCTCACTTAGATCATTTAAACTGTTCCCCTTTCGGTCACTTTACATGTATGTTCTAATACTGCAGCACATCTAATTTGGCCTGACAAAGGAATAGGACCTCCATTCTTTCAAAGAAAGATGACTACAGGGTTAACATGTAGTTATAGAATCTGACTCTAAATGAAGTTTTGAATTTATGTATGGTCTATAAATATGAACAATTCTTAATTGTGGATAACTGTCCTTTCATGTACTAAACATAGATGGTGTTTAATGTTAACCTCCATCTGCCTCAATTTTCTCATCTATAAAATGGGAGCAGTAATAGCACCTATTTCCCAGGTTTTTATGAGGCTCAAATAAGATAATGTTTGTAAAAATCCTAACAGAGCACCTGGCACTTAGAAAGCATTTAACAAATGCTTCTTTCCTTCTTTCCTTCATTCCTTCTTCTTACAATATATAGAAAAGAAGGCAGCAGATGAGGGAAGTGACCCAGGGTTATGGTTTGGTGAGGTATAAATGGAAACAGACAAAAAGCCAAGGATCTCAAGGACAGATGACAAGAATAGTTGAAGTGGTGAAGACTGTCAAAGCACAAAAGTGAGGGCATAGCAGGGGTGAGGAACTAGGAAAACCTGAAATAAAAATTAAGAGTTACAGAAAGGAGGGAGGATAGATTTAGGAAGAGTAAAGTACAGGGAAAGATGAAAGTAGAGGAGGTTATATTCAAAAAAGAGATCAGGATCACTGAAGTAGTATAGTTATGGGAGATGCTAAGATATAAGGCAGGGGTTCTTGAACTTTTTTGTGTCATGGAGCTCTTAGGTAATCTGATGAAACCTAGTGACCTCTTCTTAAAATAATGTTTTTTAAGCGCTTAAAATAAAACATGTAAAAATATGAAAAAATAAATCATATTAAAAATAATGAAACATTTTTAATGGAAACTGATGAAAAAGTTCACAGATCCCAGATTAAGAATTTCTTGCATAAGGTATGATTACACTTGTGGGTAACTAATAAAGAAGGAAAATAATGGATATTAGGAGTTAAGAAAATAGATAAACTGGGACACATAGGTCTTTAAAGGGGACTCCCATGGACATAATAAATTCCCTAAACATGAAGGCAGAAGCTGGGTGTGACAAGGGAAAATTAAGCCAAGAGCTAAATAACTTGAGGGGGGAGGCCAGTAGATGACTGAAACAAGGATCCAGAATGGATAATGGAGTGAATCTCAAAAGAGGAGAAATTGCTGAGTAAAATGTCTAGTAGAAAATAATTAAAAGAATAGTAGAGGTCAAATAGATGGCCTGAGAGGTTCAGGGAGAAATCATTTATAGTGGAGCTCTTCAGGGGAGACTTTAGGAATAGCTAAAGTAGGTCTTGAAGGGAAAGATCCAATGTCAATAGGTTAAGATATGAACAGAGTCAATTTCATGGAAGTAGGATGGTTTATCCAAAGGCAAGGAGCTAAGAAATGCTATCAAGGAGTAATTCAGTGTAGTATTGTCTTGGAGCATATAAATACAATGAAATAAAACTGGAAAAAAAAAAACACTAGAGGCAAAATACAAAAATTTTTAAACTTGACAATAAGAAGATTGTATCTTATATGGCAGGCCACTGAAAGACTATGAACAAGAGAGTATTGCAATTATTAAACTTGTGCATTAGAAATATTATTTTAGCCAAGGGGTGGCAATTACGAGGTAGCTATTATCCTTGAAGGAAAGAATTTCAGGAGAAAGACAGGTTTGGAAATCAGAAAATAAGAGTTATAGAAAGAATAGATAGTAAGAAAGTGAGAGCAGTAAACCTACACTATTCTGAATAGAAGGGACAGGAAGAAAATAAAAAGGTAAAAAGAGTATAAAGAGCGGATTGGACAGTCACAGAAGTAAGGAGGCTGTTGAACAGTGAATACCACACAGAGCATGAATCAGAAGACCTGAGTACAAATTCTGGCTCCAAAAATTGGCAGCTGCACAAATGTGGACGAAACATATCATCTCTCTGTGATTCTCAGTTTTCTTGTGGAAACTAGAATCTTTCTTATATATACTTTACAGCATTGTTGTAAGGACAGTTCTATAGAACTGAAAAGGATTATAAGGAGGTAGGGTGCCCCATTACAACAGCTATAAACCCTAAGAAAAAGGTCTAACTAGAAACCACACTCAGTATTTTCTTTCTTCTATGTTATTCTGAAGGGCTGACCAATCACTACCCTCCAATCACCACCTTTCCTTCATTTTATTTCTAAGAAGGAAGTAACAGAGCTCATGAAGGTTTCAAACTGTAAAGTACTACTGTATAACCTACTGACCAAGGCCACTTCTGGCAATCACTACTATCAATCCAGATTT
>JAJPUD010000383.1:43055-65555 GCA_023553655.1 Myrmecobius fasciatus | reverse complement strand
TTTTCTCTGTCTTCCACGTCATCACTGGTAGATAGAGTCCTGATAGAAACAGAATATGCAAGATGAACGATAAGGATAAAAGGGAAAAGTACAGAATACAAAAACATTAGAAGTCTAATTTTAATAAACAGATCAAAATCAATTAAACCAAAAGAAACACTACTTTCTGAAAAAGAATGATGCTTTGTCCTGGTTCAGGACATTGAGGCACAAGAGGTAGACTGGCCAGTGTCACTAATAGGCAGGCCTTCCTTACAGATGTATCTTATAGAAATCAAATGTAACTTAAGGTAATTAGGGCTTCAAGGCATGGGGATGAGCTCCAAGTCACAAAAAGAGGAAGTGGATTACCAGTGGCCCATTGAAGGGTGCTCTCAGGACTTGACACATCCAGGTTAAACCAAGCACTTATTACTATTCCTATTTAAATATAAAGATATCCAGATTTCATCCTCCACACCTAGACAACACCACAATGCAGCTGAGCTCCAAGTTTCATTTTATTTTGCTTTTCCTAGAGGTAAGGAGAAGACGACAACAGAGGATGTAAAATGTCTTATTCATACACCTCACTGGTTTTGTTCCTGCTGTCAGAAAGACAAATGCTAGAGACTGGACAGTGAGCTTCTCACACTACCACAGTGCATGGAAGATTCCACTATGGAGCCCTCCAGCTATGGGAGACTACAGAAAAGAGGCAAGAGAGGGATGTTAGGCAGGGGGAGAGGATGTGCCTACAGCACAGGAAGCATGTTGCACATAAATATAATGGAGTTCTATGGATCTTTAAGAGGACAAAACAAAACAAAAACGCTTTTGCAAACTATCAAACTTTCTCAGGGAAGATTAAAAACAGCTGATCTAACTGAACTAGGTATCATAGAAACATTGGACCAGGCAAAAGGCTATATGAACTGTGAAGATGTTGCAGCCGCAGAAATCTGAACTCTACACAAAGGCTGTCCTGTATTTACTCTTCTAACAACAGTACTAAGAGACTGATAGACATCAACAATAACCAAGGGATAAAGGTGGATACACTTATTAAAAAATATCTCAATAATTCAGCTTGATACATAAGCCAGATCTTTGTTTCTTCCATTATCTTATCTGCAGTTTGATTCTTTTTTCACTCAGTTTTATATTCAGTAACAGAGAAAAAGCTCTTTCTGTTATGTTAGTTGCTATAATTTACAGGGTTTCATTAAATTTTTGTTTGTCCTTATGTATCCTGAGCACTGTGCATTTCATTTTCTTTTTTAATTTGGGAGGGGTACTTTAGACTCTCAGTGATGAATGCCATTATTTGTAGGACCATCATTAGAGCGCCTTTAAGAGATGGGGTAGTCAGTAAGTCAATTATAAATCCACTTTCAGATATTTCCATGAAAAATACAGAAGTTTCTCCAAACTGACATTTAAAGCAAGAGACCTCAACTCAGGAGCTATTTAGCATAAAAATGTTCCTTCTTATTTTATTTGAAGAAAATCTGAGCAGCCTAGAAATTTACAATGTAGTAAGATTAAGAAATGGAAGGGAGGTTTGAGATTATCCAGTACAAATTCACCTCATTTTATAGATGAGGATCATGAAGCTCAGAAAGATTATGTGTCTTTTCCAAGATCATAAAGTTAGTACCATCTTAAGGCTGAGTTAAAGGTCCTACAAGCTGCATAGAGAATGAAAAATCCATCAGTCAGTCATCAAGTACCAAGGAGAAATTATAAAAAAATATATAAAGAAAGAATGACATCTGGAAAGGACTAGAAAGAGGTGAAGATGGAAGAGTACTTGGAAAATTCAGCTATAAATTCAGGATTACAAAGATTCATTTCAAAACTGAAATCCAAGGTAATAATGGAGTATGTTTATCAGCTGCACCTGGGATGCCTAACTCTGCTCTTTAAATCTGAAGACTTCCAGGATGCTAGTACAGAGCAGAGCAATATCTTAGATCCCTTTTAATTTGTCAAATGTCTCAAAGTGAGTGACTTTTTGAATATTTAACCGCCACTCATTTAACTGTACTCATCATGGAGTACAACCATGGCGACAACATGGGAGTAATAAAATATGCTGAGTTCGATTTTCCCATTCCTCTAAAGCTTTGCCAAGTCCCTCTCTAGTCTCTCCTGCCTGTGTAGGTGCTTTTCTCTATATCCTCAATACTTCCATTTATGGGAGGAAAAGTACAAAACATTTCACAGTGCTTAGATTAATTAATAAAATAGCCATTAAATAAATGATACAATGAGGACACACTCTTCTTTGTCAACTAAGACAGATAGTGAGAGTTTAAAAAAAATTAGTTATTGTAGACAGGTTTTCAAGAAGTTTGGTAGTAAAGGTAAAGAGAAAGATGGGATGGTAGCTGAACACTCTGGTAAGAAGGTCCTAGAAAGGACAATTTGAAATGTTTTGTGTCTTGAAAGATGGCATAGTAAATACCTCAGTAGAGAGTAAGAGACTGAAGATAATTCAATTGCTATCTAGCCTCAATCATTGAATGGGTCTCAGTCAAACTGTGACCTGTTGAAGACCTTAGCTTTAAAAAGGAGCCAAAGTCTCCCATTTCATCTTGTCAAATGAGTTGGTTACGTGACTTACAAAGACAACTATAACTATATGGATATAACCTTGAACTGCATGCTATATTAATAATTACAGAAGTCATAACTTTCTATGCTGAATTAGTTTGCTGAATTCAACTTTTACTTAATTACCCTGCACAGGTTTTTGGCCTTTGTTTCCATCTTTATTTTGCATAAGAGGAAACTAAGGCATAAAGAAGCAATTGCTTCATTTATGAACAGGAGCCAGGTCTCTCTGTCAAACTTCCTAGTTCAAATGACTTTACTTAGATGCTTACCTCAGTTTCACATTTCCCAAATAAGAAGTTTATATGGTATTGCTTTGAATCATTTGCATCTCTAAGGATTGAGATCTTTTCTTTGGCTTCTTAATTTTTTTTTTTGAGAACATTTTGTTCTTGCTACTGTAACTGACTATAGAAAAAATTTGAAAACTAACCTAGTTTATGTTATAATTGCCCTCAGTGGCATTTATAACATAAACTCACAGTTACCTACAAAAGTACTATAGTAAGAGGATCAAGTCCAAGAAGAGAATGATGCTCAAGAGAATATAGCTTCACTTAGATTTTTGATATGGATATTTTCTCTGAATTTAAAAACGAAATTTAAAATTTAAAATTTAAATTTAAAAACAAAAGCCAGGGGCAGCTAGGAGGTGCAGTGGATAGAGCACCAGCCCTGAAGTCAGGAGGACCTGAGTTCAAATCCGTTCTCAGACACTTAACATTCCCTAGCTGTGTGACCCTGGGCAAGTCACTTGACCTCAATTGCCTTAGCAAAAATAAAAAAAAAAAAAAGCCAAAAGCCAAAAGCCAAAAGCAAAGTATGCAAAGTAGTTTACATATCAGTAACCTCTATTTCTCAAATATTTTATAACCTATCTATAATTTATTTTGTTTTGTTTTGGCAAGGCAATTGGGTTAAGTGAATTGCCCAGGATCAAAGAGATAGGAAGCATTAAGTGTTTAAGGTATGATTTGAACTCAGGGACTCCTGACTCCAAGACCAGTGCCCTCTTCATTGTGCCATCTGGCTGCCCCTATAATTTGTTACTATGGTGTCATTGTTGTTTGTCCTTCATTCTCAAAGAGGACCATGACATCAGGGAGGGGATTCCATTACATGCAAGTGAACTGGATTACAGTGAGGGAAGGCTGTGCAAGGTCATCTCATTTCCCCTCACTTTCCCCCCCAGAGCCATCAGGGCCCAGGGGCAAGGTATAGATCAGGATGACTGGAGATGGCTCTGAATGAAATGGGAGACCCTTGGCATTTTAAAGCCTTTTTATATCCTTTATCCTTCTTATAATTTAAATTTGCTGGTTCCAGTTCTGACAGAACAATGGAAAACTTCTCTTTATGATAATCCTTTGAATATTTGAAAATAATTACTAGAACTGAGTGTGGATCACAACATAACATTCTCACTTTTTGCTGTTTGCTTGCATTTTGTTTTCTTATTCATTTTCTTTCCTTTTTGATCTGATTTTTCTTGTGCAGCAAGATAATTATATAAATGTTTATATATATTGGCTTTAATATATATTTTTAACATGTATAACATATATTGGATTGCTTGCCATCTAGGGGAAGGGGTGGGGGGACAGAGGAGAAAATTTGGAACACAAGGCTATGCAAGGGTCAATGTTGAAAAATTATCCATGCATATGTTTTGAAAATAAAAAGTTTTAATAAAAAAAGCAAAAAAAATGATATGTATTTATTTCATATTTTCATCAATAAATTTCTTACCCACAATTCCTTAAATCATTCACTGAATGACGTTATTCAGATTCTTTAATGTCTTGATTCTTCAATTACCTTCTTTCAGCAGAGAACTAAGAATTCAACACAGTACTTTAGATATAGTCCAAAGGACATGGCTCTCTTCAACAATGAAATGTTTCAAACCACCTCCAATTGTTCACTGAAGAAAGCCATATACACCCAGAGAGAGGGATGCGAAATGTGGACCACAACATAACATTCTCATACTCCTTGATTGATGTTTGCTTACATTGTGTTTCCTTTATCTGATATATCGTTTGTGTAGATAAGATTTTTCTTGCACACCAATGATAAGTTTGGAAATATGTATACATATATTCGATTTGCCAATATTTTAACATAATTAACATGTAGTGGATATCCTGCCATCTAGGGGAGGGGTGGGGAGTTGGGGGGAAAAATTTGTAACGGAAAGCTATGTAAGGGTTATTGTTGAAGAATTACCCACATATGTTATGCAAATAAAATAAAATTAAAAAAAAAAGATATAGTCCAAAGGTAAGACAGAAAATGTTGAAAATCACTATAAATGCCAGTGTTGAATTATCTTTTTTCCACACTCAAGGTAAGTGTTTGATTAATTAAAATTCCAGTGCTTTTTTTCATATAAACTTCAGCCAATAGATCTCTCCCATGCTACACTTATACATTTATTTTTTGAAGACTTCATATTTATCCTTTTTAAAGCTCAGGCTTAAAGTTCACAATAAAACTTGTCTTCTACAACACATCCTATCTTCAACTCCTGATGCTGGAATCTCGCCCTTAATCAAAACAGTTCATGTCAAAGCTGTACTTTAGAGAGAGGCAATGGTCAACTAGAGGAACTTAATAAAGATAAGAGTAACTGCAAAGCAAAGAGATCTTCAAGCAGCTTCTAAAGTTGCAAGATTCTTAAGTCTAGGGCAAAGGTAGCAGGTGTTTGTAGGTAGATATGGAATACATAACATGAACTCAGAAATGGGAGGCAAAATTGATTTGGGCTCCATCAAACCAGTTTTCTTTGAAGTCACTGAACCTCCCTCTGGATCTTTCCATTTCTACCTCAAAAATCTGATGACTTAACCAAGATTAAGTTCACAGAAGATTAATATATTAAAATAGATGGTACATGTAAAAAGAGAGACCCTGTACAGTAACTTGAACCTTTCCAGTAAACAGCTATCTTAGAAAAATAATGAAGTAGCAGTAAATTTAAAAATATCTTTACAAAGATGTCTCATTACTATTCAGAGAAGTATTATTAATCCGATAGGCACTGGGATATATTATCCATGTTATTGGCATTAGCAATAACTAATACAAAATACAAACACTGGCTTTCCTCCTCCCTCCCCACCTTTTTCTTCTCTTTTCTTCTTTCTTCTCATATGTGTGTGTGTGTGTATTTATGCATACACACACACACACATATATACATATATATGTATATAAACACTAAAGTACAGTGTGCTTCTACTAAATCCATAGCTGTCAATTCCAAAAAAAAATCTGTCAAGCATATATGCCTCTTCAAATATCCATGGAGGTATAAATATGAGTTTGTCAGATTCCTTTTCATGTATTTCAGAAAGATAGATCAAGCAACTTGAAATGAAAATAGCTAGTCACTACCAGTAGCTCCTTCTTGATACAATTTTGTCTTCACTTTATTAAAGTAATAGAATCCAGAGAAGGACAAATACATGTCACTATGCCCCTGAAAAGATGAATGGCATGCAAGAGTAAAGACAAAATAAACCTTTGGAAGTTTGTGTGACCTGTCACTCAGGAGGAAAACCACCTTTTGGGCTACATCTTTGTATCCACCAATGAATAACAGGTTCAAGATCATCTATCCCACCCCCAATAAACTCATATAATTACATTCCTAAAAATACTACTATATGCTAAGATAGAACCCTTGTTACCACTAAACTCAAATCTAATAAATAAGAATATTACTGAGGTAAAGAAATTAACCTGGTGATAAACATAAGATCTTTTAAGCAATTTAAGAAAAATCAATTACACTAATACCATACCCATGTGGTAATGAGTGTAGATGTCAGTTATTCAACACTGTGGTCTCCAAAGTGGAGGACAGAAACCCTTGAAGGTTTGTGGTCTCATTATCCCAGAGGGACATATCCTGACCCAAGAGGATGTGAGGATGTGAGGATGTGTGTGGGTATTGTGATCAGAAAGAAGGAAGACAAATAGCAACCCACCCACCTGAGATATCCAATAATGTGATTTGAATCCAACACAACCACATGTAATCTTATCTTCAAAAAATCACCCACTTAGCACTCTCTTCTGCCACGAGGGCAATTATAACATAAACTCACAGTTACCTACAAAAGTTGTTACATTACCATTGGGAAAATCCTGTCTAATCCCTCAGATCATCTTATGGGGCAATAGGTCATTTTATAAACTGGAACAGTATCTGGTAAATAAATGTCTTTCCTATTTTCATTCTGGATAGGGGAAAGAGTACTTAACTAGATCCAGCATGGATAGATTGTAATCTCAATCACTGGATCATAGATATTTTGACATCTTTTCTCCTATCCCATTCATCTCCCAAACTCCCTTTATGGTCACCTAGTGACTGGATGCCTCACTGTCATTTCAGTTCTCACCTATCCCTTACCCCACATCCCCACAGCCAATCAGTTTCACATCTCTCACCTCTGTCTCTTTATCTTCACTCACATAGCCACTATCCTATATAAGGTCCTTAATACCTCTCCCCTGGCTACTGCACTAACTTCCTATTTTCCCTATATCCAGGCTCTCCTCATTCCAATCTTACTCACCATATAACTGACATTCTCCTAAAGCATATCTAATAACCATATCATTCTACTCAAAGTTTCCCTGAGTAGACTATGGGATCAATTTTTTTTTTATCTTTCATCTTTAAAAATACATAAAGGCAGGAGAAAGGTATTCAAAAAATTTTATCAAAAATTTTTTGTTCAAAAAAGTTTGGCAACCATTAATCTAACAAATCCCAACTATATGAAACATAATATATATTCCAAGGATATTAAGAATTTACTATTAAAGAATTTTAAAAGCCCCTGAAAAACCAAAGTTCATGAAATTTGCTCAGAGACCCAAACATCAACAGACTTTTGATTTAGTCCCAAGTCTAACAAGTTCTATCCCAGAATGCAGATCTAAACTGTAGCTCTGCTCTGTTCTACTCCTAACCAGCCTGGGGACCCCAAGCAATTCAATTAATCTCTTTAGGCCTCAAGTTCTTCATCTTCAAAATGAGGGCACAAGAATAATTATTCTCTCATGAGGTGATCTCAAAGGTTCCCTTCCAGCTCTAAAAATCTCTGCTCTATTTTCTGAAACTCAAAGCAGATCAGAAGAAGCAAATAGAAGGAGGAAAGCACAGCTAAAGATAAATAAGCCAATAAGCCCCAAGAAAAGACAACTGATATTTGGATAGTGAGAGAAGAAAAGTAAAATACCACAGACCTGGACTCTAAAATAGCTCAAACCTAATTTATTTCTAATTTTTGTGTCTCATATCTACTTCTTATTTTACTTTTCTTCTTCCAACACTAAATCCAAGACACTATTTTATAAGCAAATATCCTTTCCATACCCAACTATGGCCTGGAGACCTTTACCTTAGAAAGAGATTACAATGTAATTTTTAATTTTTAAAGCACTGTCACTTGAGGGGGGCTACTTAAATTATCTGAAACACACAGTAAGAATAATAATTATAATAGCAGTTAATATTTACATAGCATTTGTTGTTCAGTAAAGTCTAATTCTTCATGACCCCATGGACTACCACATGCCAATACAGTTTATGGGATTTTCTTAGCAAGTAATACAGGAGGGGTTTGCTATTTCCTTCTCCAGTGGATTAAGGCAAAGATTAAGTGCCTTGGCCAGGGTCACAAAGTTAATAAGTGTCTGAGGCCACATTGGAATTCAGGTCTTCCTGATTCCAGACCCAGCTCTCTATCTAATGAATTACTTAGCAACCCATTGAGGAAAGTGAGTTAAACAAAGGCTAACTGACTTGCCTTTTTTTTACACAGCTATTAAATGTTAGAGGATGGACTTGTTCTCAGATCTTCCTGGCTTCAGGTCAGTGCTCTATCCACTGTACCATCTAGTTACCCCATTTAGATGAAGTCAGTCCCAATGACATTACATATCTGAGGCCTTGGCCTTCTTTTATTCAAAGTGTGCACACAAAGAATCCACCTATCTTTATCTTCAAATCTTTACCTGGATTATCCTAATTTACCTATCCAATTACCTGAATATAAGCCCTGTTTATAACATATGCAACAAAATTAAGCCCAAAGAAAAAATTCCAAAGGCTACTATTGTGAGATGACAAGTAACTGATAATTTTCAAATATAATTCAAAGGGTGTAAATTACTATAATACTATCTACCCAGAAAAATCAGGCCTGTCCCCCCTGAATGTTTGCAACTTAAAACTAAACCCAGAGAGACAGAGTAGAATGGGGGGAAATAGCAATAGTAATTGTAAAAAGAATTTTGAAGCAAGTTTATCTGATAAGACCTTATTTCTCAAACATACAGGAAACAGAGTCAAATTTATAAAAATAATAATAATAATGAGACATGCCCTTATTGATAAATGATCAAAAGATATGATATATGCCCAAAGGGCTATAAAATGCAGGCATACTCTTTGACCTAACAATACCACTACTACGTATAAGTACCAAAAAAAAAAAAAAAAAAGGATCTATATGAACAAAAATTATTTACAGCAGCTCTCTTTTCAGGGCAAAACAACTGGAAACTGAGGGGATGCCCATCAACTCGGGAATGGCTGAATAAATTGTAGTATGTGATTGTCATGGAGTATTACTGTTCTCTAGGAAATGATAAGCAGGATGCTCTCAGGGGAAAAAAAAAAATCTGAAAAGTCCTCCATGAACTCAAGCAAAGTGAAACACACTATAATATAATTTGTAATAGCAATGTAATAACAATGTTCTGGGATGACCAGCTATAAATAACTTTGCTTTTCTCTACAGTACAATGATCCACAACTACTCTAAAGGACTTAGGATGAAAAATTCTACCCATATCCAGAGAAGAAACTAACTGTCCGAACCAGATTGAAGTATTCTCTCCCTCCCTCTGTGTGTGTGTGTGTGTGTGTGTAATTTCATTTTTTGAGGGTTTTGGGGTTTTTTTTCCCTGAGGCAACTGGGGTTAAGTGACTTGCCCAGGGTCACAGAGCCAGGAAGTGTTAAGTGACTGAGGCCAGATTTGAACTCTCATGTCCTCCTCACTTCAGGGCTGGTGCTCTGAGGTTTTTTGGGGGGGTTTTTGTTTTTTAATTAGGGTGAGTCATATTTCACAACATGACTTTTATGGAAATGTTTTATATAACTTCCTATGTGGTTTCTCAAAAGTTTTAAAAACAAATGTAAAAAATTGTTTTGAACATAACTGGGGGGAAATATTAAATAAATAAATAACAAACTAAACCCAAAGAAACCTATGACAGAATGGACTATCAAAGTTATATGTCAAAACATAATCTTTGTGGCAGCAAAAACAAACACATTCACAAAACCCATTGGGAAGAAAGTAGGTACCTATCATTTGGAGAACTGTTATGGATATATAAAAATAACAGAATATTATCATAAGACATAAAAGGCATGAGAAATTCAGAAAGACACAAGAAGATATAGGAAGTTATGTAAAACAAAATAAACAAACTCCAGAGAACAATATACACAATAACTACAATGTTGTCAAAACATGAAAAGGCAGCTAACAGAGTAACTTCAATGAACAATCTTGATTCCCTGGAACAAATGATGAACTTGAAAGTGAGGTTACTAGGAAGCAGGGAACAACAATGTATGAGGAAGTAGAGTATTTTTTAAAGGCATCAATTTAAAAAATGAAATCACTACCACTACATATGGGATTTGTAAATATCACTTAAATCTACAAGTTAAATGCAACACAGAAGGTAGAACAGACTTTGACTTGGTTATAATCTAGATAATAATTCACACACACAGAGTATGGAAAGACATTTATCTACATTCTTGATGTGAAGTCCAGAGAAGTTTAGCGATACTCAAAAATTAAAATGTTTAATTTAAAACACAACATTCTACACAAATGCAATAGGGATAAACAGTATTTCAGTCCTCTCTCTAAGGAGTAGGACCTAGGTACTATCTTGAATCAAAGACAGGCAGGGAACATAACATTCATTTTCCCTAGTGCTCTACTATGTTCAGGCTATCAAGTGTGTGTGCCCATCTGGGTGAACTGATAACTAAGCTAAATTAACTGAAGGATGATGTCCTACCTTTCATGCTCTTTCATAAGCTGTTTTCCATTTCCTTCCCCAAACTGCCTACAACCAAGAAAGATTAGATTGGGCTACACCATCTATTTAACCTGCATTTCAAGGTGTCAGGTTCACAGATTTTCTTTTTCTTTAAAGTGTGCACTAGCCAACTCAGGACTGTTGTCTGACAGCAGAATATACCTGTTTTGTCAGCATTGGTATTACTCATGGTCAGTTGAAAGTGTTGGCTGAGTAAAACTGCAGATTGAAGAGTAAGCTACCGAGAAAAGACTGCAAAGTATTTAAGCACTACAGAAAACTGGGTAAGAACTAAGTAAATGATCTTTGCAAAATGGCACACTACGTTGAACAGAGCACTTAGTCTGTGTTAGGTACACTATTAGCACTACCAGTGAACTATAAATATAGCAGAAGTCCATCATAATGCTAGCATAGAGAACTAAGAATAATGTTATGGGCTCTTCATAGCAGAATCAGAAAGGATCTATAGAACACCACTATGGACCCAAGGAATATGATTTTATTCAAAGCATGACAAAATCCATTAAGCAACTTTGTGATGGAGTTATTTTCTTACTGAAAATTTCTATCAGGCTTCTTCAGATGCCATAAACATGGAGGGGGTAGGAGAGGGAAGGGAACCAACTCACTTAAATATAACTCAAAAATACAAGTCTCTGAAATATTCTTACACTAAACCACCATCCTTTAATTCAATACAAGAAATCCATTTTATACAAAGTGACACTAAATAATTTCCCTCTTGATATCAATTGAAAAATCACTGGTATCTTGCTTCAGACAGCACTTAGTGCCAATTACTACACACAACACAAACAATTTTTCAATATTTCAATTAACTCAGTTATACAAAATACTCTTGATGACAATGAGCTATAAAATTGCATAGCCAAGTGAAAAGCATGTATCCAAATTTAAATAAATTCAGTCCCCTAACAACACATAAGGTAGACATAACAGTTATATTACCACTGATGTGGAAACTTGGAATCCCATTCCCCTCTTCTCAGTCTACCTAAATTCTATTCATTTTTAAAAAACCAACTCAAGTCCTGAGATCCACAAAGTCTTTTACTCATTCTTGACATTTCAAAGAATTGCAGAATTTTAGGCTTAGAGCAAACTTCTAAGATGAGATGAGATCTGGTACCTGAGCATGGTACTTAAGCAGGAATTCTCTACTATATCCCCCAAAACTGGTCATCCAACCTCAGCTAGAAAATTCCCAGGGATTGTAAATTTACCACTTCCTGAAGCAGCCCATTTCACTTTTGGATAACTTAAACTGTTAAGAAGTTGTCTTTACATTAATCTGGCATCTTTCATTGTCAAACTTCCAAGTAATTCTCCACTCTGGGAGCAAGTAAAACAAATTTAATTCCAATTCTTTCTCTCCCTCCCTCTAATGCAAGGGATTGCATTAGATTCCCTGGATTCACACAACTGGTAAATATGTGCAGTCAAATTGGAATTCAGGTCCTCCTGACTCCAGGGTCATTGCTCTATCCACTGGGTCACTTAGCTGCACCACTAATCACATCTCCACATGACAGCCCTTCAAAAAGATCAAGTAACTGTTCAATCCAAAGGCCTTTTCCTAGACTTTCTCCTTCAACTCATGACAACATCTAACCCTATTAATCAATCACCTCCCTCCTCTTGGGTTTCCATGACATTCTTAGGCTCTTCTCCTAAATATCTGACAATTTCTTTTCAGTCACCTCACTAAGTCATCATCCATGTTAGAGAGACTACAGAAAGGAAGGCAAGTAAAAAGCAGGTTTTTGAAATTTAAGTAAAACCAGTCACATGACCACACATTTATACTACCACTGATGTCAAAACTTGGAACTCTATGCCCCTCTTCTCAGTCTATCCAAATTCTACTCATTTGTAAAGGGACAGCTCAAGTGCCACCTGAGATCCACAAAGTCGTTCATTCATTTGGCAAAACTGGTGGAGCTACTGACTGATCCAACCATTCTGTAAGGAAATTCGGAATTATAGAAAAATAAGTGAAAACCTAGAGTTTCAAAATCAGAAAGATCCCAGAGATACCAAAAAGTTGCAGATGTTTTCATGGTAATAAAAAAAATTATGAAAACAGATATAGAGAAATTAGGGAACTGAAACATAAGGGAACTAGAACTGATATAATATGTAAACAAAAGGCAGATATCAATTTTTCAAAACCCTATTAAAAATGTTGCATAATCATTTTTTGACTTGGTCATAAAAGGAATTCTTTTTTAGGCAGGAATTGAATTAGATAGCCTGAGTCTCATCCTCCTTTCCCAACTCTGAGATTCAGAAATTTCTTAACAGATATATCCAATATACTTGACATAAGTATCCCTTTTATGGAGAAGGTTGATGCCTGTTTAAAAAAAAAAAAAAAAGTCCCTAATCCAAGTTTCTACTTCCTTTGTTATAACTCTATATACAGTACAATACAATCTAACAAACACTAATCTAATGCTCACTGTCCAAATGCTGACTAGGGACAAAAAAACCAAAAAGTTAACAATAACTGCCCTCAGGGAAGCAATCTTCTGGTCTTAATCAAACTTCACAAGGTTTCCATGCTACAAACAGAATGTGCTGACAGTCGATATATAACTTCCAGTCTGGCAGTTACATTTCTTATAAGTTAATAAATGAACTTCTAACATGCAAATCATCTGTTCTGAATTTGGTTGGCATTACTTAATTCACTGAAACTATCACTACTCCAAGTAGATGAAGAAATAAAATTAAAATTTTCAGTGAGCTTAAAAATCACATGGTAGATAGATGTATAAATGCCTGGCATGACAGTCTCACTGTCATAATCAATATTAGTGGAATTTATTGATTATTTATTAAAACATTTACTAAATTTTGATGCTGATGTTCAACCAATTCAGTTGTGTCCAACTCCATGGTGTTTTCTTGACAAAGGTATTGAAGTGGTTTGCCATTTCCTTTTCCAATTTTATTAAATACTTGTTGCTTTAAGTGCTACTGAGAATACTAGGTTTCAGCTACAATAAGCAAAGACAAATATTTAAAGAATGAAAATACCTACTCTCAGGGAGCTTACATTATAATGGAGAGATAGGTACATATCTAAGTATACAGAATACAAATAAACATAATACAAAGAAGAAATAAATTATTAAACATATGGTAGTTAAGAAGCAAGGTCACTAAGAGTTGATGGAATCAAAAGAATTTTTTTTGGTAGATGATGCTTCAATTACATTTAGAAGGAAGAGAAGAAAGAATTCCATGTGGCACAAGTAAGGAAGAAATGCATTCCACGCATTATCTTCCAATCAAGATTCTGATGTCCAATTCCTCAACTTAATCATTTCCTAAGATATACTCTCTCCTTGACCCCAGAGATGGTCAGATCCTTATCTTGCCACAACCTAAAATGTTTCATTTCTATGTTCATGAAGTCTGGAATTCCTTTCATAGGCATCTGTTGTCATTCCAATTTTTCTGCCTTGCAACTCCAATTCCTATTCTTCATCCTTACTGTAAACTACAATCTTTCTATCCCTCAGGTTTTTGTTTTTGTTTTTTAACTCTGAACTGTCTACACTCTCCCTCCTTCCCTATCTTGCCCTTTTGATGAAACAGCTCAACCCTACACTAGACTTCTCTCTTGAATCCCTTGCCCCCTTAGTCTCCCAACAATCTCACTTTGATCAAGCCTCAGCTTTGTGTATTAGTTGCATCATCTCCAGTCCTTGCTCCTACTTATAGTAGACAAAGAAGAAGAAAATCATAAAATTGTGCTGATTGAGTCTAGAATTTGTTACACAATCTCAACTAAGCCTTCACTGAAGCAAGGCAACCCTTTTACATTTCCTTAATCTAGTTAGGGCCTTACCCACAAGAATAGCTTTTCCAAACTTTTTCATCCTTCTCAAACCCTCCAGAACCCCTCCTTCCCTCATTCTCTCAGGTAAGAATCTCACTCACAATTTACTTAAAAAGTTGAAGCTATTTACCAAGAGCTCTGTTTTCTTTTCTCCTCCTATCACTTCATGAAATGTCTCATATTACCATCTCCTCTCTCAGTGATAATTCATATGAAGAAGTGGTTCTCTTTGCTGATCCCAATCCTTTTATGTGTATAGGGTCATCCTATCCCATACTGTTTTCTCCAACAGATTACTCTCACTATCATCCCTGTCCTTTCATTTGTCTTCTATCATTTCCTCTCTGCTGGTTCTTTATGTAATGCCTACAAAAATGCCCTCAAAAAACTCTCATTTGATCTGTCCATCTCCACTTCCACAGACCCACATCACATGTCCCATTTGTGGCTAAACTTACTGTTATCCACAAAAGATACCTCCATTTCCTTCCTCTCACTTTCCTCTTAACTCCTGGTAGACTGACTCATCTTCATCATTCAACTGAAAATCTTTCTCCAAAGTTAACAATAATCCCAATTGCCAAGTCTAGTGGCCTTTTCTCACTCCTCACCGATCTTAACTTTTCTGCAGCCTCTGACACTGCTGATCATCTTTCTCTTCTGGACACTTTTCTCATGATCTCTCTTGATTCTCAGTCTCCCTGTGCTGAATGTTCATTTCATCCCACCCACTAAAAATGAGTATCTCCTATTATTTGAGCCCCTCTTCTTTTCTTCTATTAGACTATTTCTTATCAGTTTCCCTGGATTCATTATCATCTTTATGTTGATGATTCTCAATTCTACTTATCTAGCCCTAATCTCTTTCCTAACCTTTAATCTTACATCTCTAAGCCCCCATTAACCATATCAAACTGGATATCCCTTGGATATCTTAAACTCAATATGCTCCAAACTGAATTATCTCCTCCCCCCAAAACCCTGCCCTCTTCGCAATTTCCCTGTTACTGTTGGAAGATGCCATCATCCTCCCAATCTTTCAGACTCACAACCTAGGTTTCAGAGAGGAGCCTTGATAGCAGATGAGGAGTTGAGGAAGAGAGCCTGAGGGACTGGGGGAGAACAATGCCTTACATATTACTGGGGAAATTAGGGGCAGGACAAATGTCTGGATCAGGGGATAGAATTTGAACTCAGGTCCCTTGATTCCAAGTCTATTGATTGGAGAACCACTAGTTTACAAGTTTCTAACTGAAATGGCATAGGTTAAGAAATGTGGCAAACAGAATGTTATCTATCCCAGAGAAACCAAATCAATTCACTTTTAATGTTTTAGACACAACCTATCTGAAATCCAAGTCCACATTTATCTCAAAAATTGACTAAGAAAATGCATATAAGCTTTAATTCTAAAAGCCAAGTTAACAAGATCCAAAACATAAGAAATCTCATCATTCAGTAAAGCAAAGAAAACACTGATCTTATTAGTAGTTCAGAGTTTTAATCTCTTTCCTACAATTCCATATAATAAATGAAGAGGTGCTAAACAAGTCCACTATCCTCTGTCTACACTTTTATGGTCAATTATACCAAAGAATTATAGAAAGTTCTGAGAGTTGGGAAAGCCCTCCATGGCCATCCAATCCAGTCTAATCTGTATTTTTTGCAAGATACCCAGCAAGTAATCATCCAACCTTTGCTTGAAGTTCTCAAATCAGGGGAAATGTACTACCTCCCAAAGCAGACCCACATAACTCCTGGATAATTCACACCGTTAGGAAGCTTTTTCCTTTATATGGAATCTAAATTTGCTTCTGCAAGGTTTTAACCAGTTGGGCAGTAGAATCATAAATTTACTTTTAAGATAAAGAACAATTTAGTATCTTATCTATTTTGCTTTTGTATATAAGATTGCATTCCTTTTTTTACCCACCATAAAATGTTCTACTGCCCTAGAATGAAAGAACCTAAAAGTTGCACCCAGGGATTTCTAGAAGATTAAGGTTTTAGTAGTTTGTGGTTTTCTTAAAAGCATGATCATTTCTTTTCCTTTAAACTCACAAATGCTGTCCAAGTATTCCTAAAATTTCTGAGACTTTCTATTAAGAATTCAATTCTTGAAATAGTTTTCAAAGACCCCCAGCTTCCACTAGTACCTAGTATTCCCCAATCTACTTGGAAATGGAATAACTAAGAAAAATTAAAATATTTCCCTAAATCCATTTCCAGAAATGACATTCAACTCAACTCTAACAACTCTGCTATGAGCCCTGGCCACCATATGAATGTTCCTTTTTTTTCTACCAACCATGCCATTGAAATCAAGGTTGTTTTTTCAGAGATCTCATCAAAGATTACTTTTTTGTAAAGGTGCCTTTGAATTAAATGTGCTAACCAAAAAAGTCCTCTGAGAAAGGGTTTTCATAGGTGTCTAAAATAAAAGATTTTCAGAGGATTTTTGAAAGTCCAACTTTTGTGAAGACATAAAAGTTGATGCTTTGGCTGTCTTCAATCTTCCTTGTCATTTGTAACCAGAATTTGGGTCTTTAAAAGCTCTGCTTCGAGGTTTCAATGAGGTCTCTTTCTCAAGTTACAACCAAAGTTTGTCTTCCCAATTAAAGCAGCTATTAAAGGCCAACTTGTTTAAAAAAAAAAAAAAAAAAAAAACACACACATTTAATTGGAAAGCGAATCACCTAACTGTAAGAGGCAGACACATTCTCCAATTAAAAATCTGACAATGTCTAGCAAAAATAAAATAGCATCTCCAAAATGCCAGCTTGCTTATTTTACATGTAAAAAGCTTCCTCCACAAAATTCAGACCAAACAAAAGGTTAGGAAAAATCAATATAAATGGAGGTGAATGTCTTCTATATAGAAAAAATAAAAACAAAAACAAAAACAGCAGGTAGCCATAACTCTGTCCATCCAATTAGTTTCATTTTAAAAGGCCAGTAGCAAGGTTAAACAACCAAAAATCTGATCTAATGGTTATATTTTAACCCAACATCCTTTTAGTATGTAACTAAATTTTAAGAATCCCCTCTCTCTCATCCTCTTTCCATGGCTCTCTCAAAATAGTATTTTATAGACCTGAAGACATTCCCACAACCCTGTATTTCATTTTGGGAAAGAATAAATATGAATATTTCCCCAAAAGTGTAGTTTTACCAATAATGCCAATTTCCCCCAAAGTCCTCCAGGTACTTTACAAATATTTATCTCCCTAGCACTATAATTGTACTCTAGGCTTCCTGGGGGTGGGGGGAAGGAAGGAGGGAGGGAGAAAAACCATTGAAGTCTTTCAGGTAAGTCTTCCATTTTTCAAGCAATCACCAAGCATTTTTTGAGTGCCTACTATGTGTAAGGCCTCATGTTAAGCACTAGGAAGACAAAGGCAAAAATCAGACAGCTATCACTAGCACCAAGGAGCTTACAATCTAATGAGAGAGACAGCATGCAAACATCTACGTACAAACTATACACAGAATAAATAGGAAACAGACGAGCAGAAAGACATTAGAATTAAGAGGGCCTAGGAAAGGTTTCCTGTGAAAGGCAGAATTGTAGCTTGGTTTTGAAGAAAGTCAAGGAAGCCAGGAGGTGGAAATGTGGAAGGAGAGCATTCTAGATAAGGAGGATCATTTTGAGCTTAAACCTAACTGTCAATTTCCACCCATTTCTTCTTAGTTCTGCCCTTAGCTCCATAAGACATGCTTGAAGACAAAGTGAACCCAACCAGCTCCCATCCCTGCAAACATTCTTTACACCAGACTAAATAGCCCTAGTTCCTTCAAATGATTCTCAAATAACACAGACACAGGTACTTAATTTATTATCCTCACCATGCTCCTCAGAATGCTCTCTAACTTGGCAATGCAGTTCCTAAACTAAACCAACCCAAATCGGACATAGTATTGTGCCAAAATACAATCTCTTTACCAAGTCCAAGATCAGAAGTTCACAACCTTTTTAGTCTCAGGATCTCTGTAGTAATCTGGTAGAATATGGACCTCTTCTCAGAATGTTGTTTTTAAATGCATAAAACATATCGTATTACAAAGGAAACTTATTCTATTGAAATACAGTTATCAAAATACTGAAAAAAACAAAGGCCCAGGTTTAGAACTTCTATTCTATGCTGCTCCTATTGAAGCCTAAGATTGAAGCAAATAAGTTAAAAAAACAAAACAAAACAAAACAAAAACCTTATGCTTGAGTTGAAAATAATGATCTTCATGAGTACAAAATGGAAGAGGCCTGTCTAGACAGCATTTGTCTTAAGAAGGGCTAGGAGTTTTATTGACTTATACTAAAAGAAACAGTGATACTTATCTCTACTAAATGAGATTAAATTTGGCCCAACATTTTATTCTGTTGAGAGAATCAGGACCAGAATAGTTTCCCACTTGTTAATTCTCCATTAAGTCAAGTCTAGAAGTTATTAGCTTTTCTGCTTTTGGCAGTGAAAGAATTCCAGCAGATACCTTGATAAAGTGAAATCCCCTATCACTACCATATGGTAGTTCTATGCCAAGTTAGTGCTATTTTCTGAACTCCACATCTATTCACTTTTTGAGTAGTTTGTTATTTCAATTTCTGCCTTCATTAATCCAAATGTTTTCTACTATGTTTTTATCATCAAATTCAGGTGAAAACCCTGAATTTCTTCAATGAGTATATCATCTTAATTTACAATGATACTCCTCCTTTTACTTATGCTACTTCTTTTCAATAAACTATGCCCTTCCAAAGCATATTCCAGTCATTGTTTTCACTCTACCAAGCTTTAGCAATACTCATGAGGTCAAATGTGTTTCCTGCACAGAATAACAGAATATTAAATTTAGAAGGAACCTCAGAGGACATGCAGTCCAATCCATACCCAGAAAAGAACCCTTCCTTGAACATATCTGACAAGTAATCATATATCCTTTTTTGAAAACTTCTAATGAGGTCTCCAAGCAATTAGGCATTCTGGTACATGTTGTTGGCTCCTTCCATATTGCAACTTTCCCCAACAAGGTTTTGATATATCACAGTTCAGCATTAAAAATGAAACAGGTATTTGGGAGGAGTTCTGTGGAAGCTAGAGACAACACACAAAAGCCAGTAAACATCACTGAAAAAGTTCAGAAACTCAGAAATAAATAAAACATACATATATATAGCATTAAATGACAGTAACATATTTTATCTTTTAACACCATAATAATGTTAATACCATAATAATTCAGGCTTCTCTGGTAATGTGGAAGGAATAACTGTACTTTGTGTGTTAGGAAGCCAGAGCAATAGGTTTTAATCCTAGCTTTTTTCTTGAATTTTGTTTCCTGTGAACTTCTAGATATTCCTCCTGATTGTTTCTTCCTATTCTAAAGCTACTCTCCATGGTATCTAACTCAGCAGTCTTGCTTTGTGGTTGCTGTTGTTCAGTCATTTAGTCTTATTCAACTCAAGGTAATCTCATGGACTTTTGTTTTAGGATTTTCTTGGCAAAACACTAGAATGGTTTGCCATTTTCCTCTCCAATGTGCCCCCATTTTACAGATGAGGAACTGAAACAAATAGGGGCTAAGTGTTGGTGATTATCTTTTGTTCTCAAAGAGGACTTTGGGGATCATGGGGATCATGTCTTAACTCATGCATGAATTGGATATGAATAGTCAAGCAGAGCTTCACAAAGTCATCAATCTTATTCTCTCCTCCAGAGTAATAGAAGTCCAGTGGCAAAACAAAGGTCAAGACTACTGACTATGGCCTAGGATGCAGTGGGGACCTGGCCTTTCTAAATGAAGGTCTTTCCCAGGTCTCAGTTGGTCTGAAATTGAGCCCATTCAAAAAGTGAGGGCTGGATAAGAGTCAAAAGATGGTCCAATTTACCAGCACAAAGATATCAATATGGGAAGTGAAGATGCTCAAAGTTTCTGGCCAGAACAGAAAATTGCTATTTGCACTCAAACCTCACCAATGAGCCACAGAGGCTTGGGTTGGGGTTATGGGTCATTCACTGAAATCCGGTGTTTGGGTTTTAAGAAGAAATCAAGGAGCTACATTTAAATGACAATGAGCTTTTTGAAAGCCTACATTTCAAGAAATCAAAAATGAAAATCATAAGGGACAAAAAGTAAATTGTCCTTGCTTACTGACAAAGAAAATTAATATGATAAATAGATATGTAAGAAGGAAAAGGAAAAGTAGCAGCAGCCCCCAACTTCTTTCAGATAATATGGTAAAAACAGTTAATACAAAATATCTTATGAACTTAGCTCACTTATTCAGATAAATACAGTTTCCATAGGAGGAGTCAGCTTAAAATTAGACCACCAACACTGTAATGATGGCCAGTGTTTAAGAAAGATGGGTCACAAGGTTTAACTCACCACACCTGCTTTAGAAGTCCTTCTCTCTGGGTGGACTTCATGTAGAACTCTTGTTCATCCTTCTTTCTGGAGGACTGAAGGCATTACTAGGGTGATTATCTTGACTTGCTCATGAATTGGATATGAGTGGGGCAGAACTTCAAAGTTCGAAGCTTCACTCTCTCCCCCAGAGTAATGGAAGTCCAGTGGCAAGAAAAAGGGCAAGCTAACTCGTGCTGACCCACAATGTCAGGGGAATTAAGTGACTTGCCCAGTGTCATATAGCTAATGTCTGAGGACAGATTTGAACTAGGATCTTCCATATTCCAAGCCCCACATTCTATTCACTACATCAACTAGCTGCTCTGTCCCTTCCTTCTACTTCTTCCATTTAAAGCCCTTACACTAACACACACTTGCAATACCACTAATGTTTAGGTTTTCTATGGCACATTAATTTTGCTTTTTGAAATATTTAAGAGATTTACCTTCAGCAAAGGAGTCCTTCTGTTCTTCTCTACAATCCTTTTTTTTTAAAGCATTTGGATATGATTCTGTAACTAATTTTACAATCTAGATACCCTTTGACATTATATAAACAATCCCCTACATGCTATTCGATGAGAGGAAATAAGTTCTAAAATTTGTCATGTTTATGGGACATAAGAAAAACCCTCCTATATCCCCTTTTCAATATGAAATAAAATTAAAGAGATTGATGGACTTCAAATGGGATAAAATAGCTACCAAATATTCTGCATACCGCTTTGACAAGTTACTCATATTCCACAGGGGATCATGTATTCCAGGATGGAAATATCTGTCCTAGACAAACCAACCTAGTTCATCTCAGCAGTCCCAAAGTCCTGGCCAGAACACTCCCAATTCTGTGTGAGAACACTATATTTGGAATATTTTCTGATTCTTGTGAGAGCTTCCCACTCATGTGGAGTGTCCAGAAGAGTCCTTATACCACAGCTATTTTGTAATGGTTAGTATGACATAAACAAATATGAAAATGCTCAATTATATTCTTTCAGTTTATTATTAACAAAGCCACCAGAGAAACTACCGTAATACACAATGTACTACAATCTTTGGCAGAATTTGGAAGTGATCTGAGAGAGAGTGAGGAAATTTTATCCAGGTTAGTTAGAAGCAATGGAATAGTCCCAATAGAGCAGGTGCTACCAATAATTAAAACTCTCTCTTTATTGAGAGAGTAAAACTTTTACCCCAGGAATACCTAAAAATATCTGTCATTCTTTCCCCATTCTTCAAAATGATGAATGTCATTGTTCTCTCATCTGCAGATACTGACTTTTCTCCCAGTTATGGTATAGAAATAGTGAAATCATGTTCTAACCAGCAAAAAAAGATAGCCAGTAGTATTTGAGGTAACAGATGGAAACAGAAACAGAATTGCAATGGAAAGACAATTAAAGACAATAGACAAGATTTCTGAGTGCCGGGGGCGGAGCCAAGATGGCGAACTGCAGACACCATTCTCTGTGAA